>SNVD02012404.1:23204-66699 GCA_013180625.2 Boswellia sacra | reverse complement strand
CCACCGAAATTATGTCCCCATGTGTCAAATTTAAGAGTTATATATCCATGCTGAATATTTTGAAATGTCATTTCATAACCTGTATTGCACTTGAATCGCATAATACCTAACGTACATCATTGTCTTACACAAGTTTAGAGCACTTTTAGCAATGGAGAAAGCACCAATTCGGCGATTCCAAAATATATGCGTCTTTTGTGGATCGCAATTTGGTAAAGATGGAGAGTTTACAACAGCAGCTCTTGATCTTGGTAGGACATTAGCTGCGAGGGGTATTCATTTGATTTATGGAGGGGGTAGTCTTGGGTTAATGGGGTGTGTGTCGACAGCTGCATCCCTGGGAGTGAGCAAAGTTCTCGGCATTATCCCTAAACCATGAGCTGTACGAGATATCGTAGGCAATACAATCGGGGAAGAGTTACAGGTCCCTAGCATGCATGAGCGTATTGTACATATGGTTGTTAAGTCTGATGCATTTATAGCTTTACCTGGTGGTTATGGTACATTAGAGGAGATATTTCAAATCACCTCTTGGGCACAGCTAAACATCCATCGGAAACCCGTTGGTTTGTTAAATGTCAATAATTTTTTTGATGGTTTGTTGTCCTTTCTTGATCAAGCTGCAGAAAAAAACTTCATCTCACCGTCAGTGAGGCAAATCCTGGTTACAGCTTCAACTGCAGGGGAGTTAATTGATAAACTCCAAGAACTCGTCTATTCGCCTGATCCAACAACGGCTCGGATAAATTGGTTTGGAGAAGGCAACAAAAAGCGTCAACTGGATTTAACCCTCCATCTGTAATCTCTAATTGCTGGTTTGCTTCGTTTTTGTTTGCTTTCTTTTTAGTGTGTTTATTTGAGATTTTTCATGTCATTTCTTTTGAGTTTTTTTTTCAGGTTAATTTTTTCACCCCAGGTAATATTTTCTAATCTTGGCTTTTAGAGTGGTGGCTTAAAAAGTTCAAGTTCTCTTGAAACGCATTCGGGATTTCTTTAATCCATAATGGCTGAATAAGGAGGCTAACTTCTAAACTTTTTAGACCCATTCTAACTGACTTGTTTTTGTTTGCTGGCTTGTTGAACTTTGTTATTTTATGAGCAAGTTTAGTTTTATGTAATTTAGAGTTGTTGTGTGTTTTTGTCTTTATCAGTTTTGATTCGAAAACAAAAAAAAACATTGTGGAAAAACCTGAGAATGGCAGAATATGGGGTTTCCTTAACTCTTGAAACGCATTCTCTCTAAATAAATCTGTAGTTTGTTTATTTCATGTTATTTGAAGTGTCTTGTTTCTTGTTTTGTTCTTTTATAATAAAGGTATATAGGCTGGAAACCTTAAGTCTGCGGGCTACTGGTCCTAAGGATTATTGAAATATACAATCTTGACTCAGGTGTAACAACGCCACGTACCTCTTCTCTTGCATTTTATGGGCCAATGATAAGGCAAGGATTGAATTGAGAATAACTCTTGGAAAATGATAAATGATGCATAGATCTGTGTGCTTGAAATGTTAATTAGCTTTTGCTTTACCTTTGATTCCTTTCACAAAATTGAGCACCGAACCATTATCACTGAGTTATTTGTTTACTTAGAGAAAGTTTATGTAATTTAAGTGTTTTTTCAGATTTTAATGAATTCTAGAACTTGTTTGATGGTCACTCGAGGCGAAATCCTAGACTATGCAACATTAGGGAAATGATTTAGGCCATCTTTGGATCGTTTGAGCCTTAAGAGCCAACCTTGACTGAAATTGATCCCTAGTTGCCCCTTTGAGCCTCTATAAACCTTTTTCTTTGTTAACTCACTAAAAGATTTCCTAATCTCAATTGAATTTGTTCCAAACAGTTTATCCCTTACCTATGAGCATGTAAATCATTCGCAATTACATTTTGAGCTATGTTCTTGTTTTGGGAAGTTAGAGGAGGTTGGATTGTGCCATGAGCAATGCAAGTGAGTTTTATTATGTTTGTAAAAAAAAAAAAAGAGAGAAAAAAATCTGTACTTATCTTCCACATACTTAAACATTGAGGACAATGTATTGTTTAAGTGTGGGGGAGTGGAATTGCAGTTAAAAAAAAAGAAAAGAAAAAGAGTTCTATACCCTTGGTTGTTCTTAAAAAAAATGAAACAACAAAGTGTAGGGGTGTAGTTTCTTTTGTTTTCTACAAAAAAAAAAAAGAAGAAGAAGAGAAGAGAAAAAAAAAAGAAGATTGGGTGTTCTAAATAAGTTTGGGGGAGTAACCTGGTGAATTAAAATAAAGTTGTGTTATACGGGTGAGCTCTACATAATCTTGAATGATTTATGTGTTTGTGGGTGATTTGAGCCAAATTATTATCCTTGATCATACCTCACCCAAGCCAAACGTTACAAGCTTAATAAAGTCCTACTTGATCCTTGGTGTTGTGTATGTCTACATTAGTGGAGAGTGACTTGAAAAGCAGTCCTATGGAGTTCATTTATACACACATCTTCAATATTAAATATGATTCATTTTTATGCATAAACTCATCCGGGTTTCAAGTGATTAGGTGAGAATGGCTCTACACACACACACTTGAGGAATTGAAATGAAGCGAAACTAATCTTTAAGATAAAATTCTTGATCAAGTGCATTATTTTGAATTTTCCTTGGGTTATAATTAAGTACAATCTTTGAGGCCTATTTGCAAGTTGAAGCATTTGTGTGTTTTTTAATTTTTCTTTGATTCTGTTTCGGTTTAGTTTTGTTTCGTATCATTTTAGTTGCTCGAGGACTAACAAAGTCTAAGTGTGGGGGAATTTGATAGGTGTCTATTTATGTATTACTTTTATATCAATTCGTCCATGTTTCTTTGCTATATTCCGTGGTATTTTTATGTTTTTTGTGTGTTTTGATGTTTGTAGGAGTTTTGGAGCAACTTGCACAAAAATGGAGTAAAACCCTTCATTTTCACCTCTGCTAGTCAGTGATCTTCTCGGATTTAATTGTATTGATATACAATGAACCCGACGACATGTTATATACCGTTGGAAAGCTCTCGAAGTCTATTTTCTGGAGAAATTTACGGTTTATAAATCCATTCAGTGTACCAAAAGTTGTAATCAAAACAGTGTGAGATGTATAGAAATATAATTCCACAAGTCACTGTAGCATGTATAATACGGGCACTGTAGCAAGTCACTGTAGCAGAGTATTTAAACACATTTTAGGGTTTTATTTTGATAACTTGAAGAGGGGAAAACGTGGGAGGAGGCTGCATTTCTGGATTTCTCTCATCCCTTGGAGTTCTTGAAGGAGAAAGAAGATTTTGAAAGAGGAGGAACTACAATTCCAAGAAGATCCATCTACAAAGAAGATTTTCAAAGGATTTGCTAAGTTCTTTCTTTCCTTTTCAATTCTGGAATTTCTCTGTATTGTATTTGTTATTCTGATTGAATATGTGTAACTAAATCTGAATTGGTTGAGGGTGATTTCAAAGCCCTTGATATGGATTTTTGTGAAGTTGATTGTGCAAGAATTGTTATCCAATTCTCTAATTGAAGTTGCTTGTATTTTCCATATCTAATGCTTATGATTGCTTGCTGGATTGTATTTGGGAATGGCCAACTGAATATAATCTGGTTGTTGTCTATTGCTAGACTAGAAATCTTGATCCGTAATTGTCTTGAATTTCTAATCCTTAGTAGCAAAATTGTGATCAGAGATTGCAATTGGAGAATACAACCTAAGTTAAATAATCCGAGCTTGTGTGTTTATTGCTTAGATCAACCTATCTTTCTTATCGTAATACATCCATTGAATTAAATTTAGAGAGCTTGTTCTAGGTTGTTTAATGGATAGAGATTAAATAAAGAGCCTGTTTTATTTAACAACAAAGTAAGGAAAGATTGGGATAACAGAGCTTGTTGTTATCTACGGTTGATAATTTCAATGGTGTAATTGGATGACAATTCTACGATTAATTCCCAAATCCATATCTTGTGGTAGAGAAGGATCCCTTAACCAGGTTTCTCTCATTGATTTTTCATTCAAATTAACTTTCTGTTTTGTTATTCTTTATTTGCATTCTTATTTCATTTAGTTAATCATTCAACAAAACCCCCCCATTTAGTCAATTGTTGCTGGAAATAACAAATTCAATTAGAATCAATCCTCGTGGGAACGATATCTTACTTATCACTTTATTACTTGTGCGACTAGTATACTTGCTAGTTTCGAACGCATCAGTCAGTTATGAAACGGTTTTGGAAATACAATTATTATTAAATTTTGTTAAAAACAAAATTGTTTTCAATATAGCCTAGTATATTACGAAATTGCTTAGGGCTTTTCCTGTTCATTCCATACTCCCACAATAGTTTCTTCCTTGTCCCGCGTCTTGCTTCTGTCTTTCTGTTCTGGAAATTTTTTCTGCAGACCAGTAACCCTAACCATGACGATCGCAACTGGTCCGACAAAATCCACCAGTTCTTCATCTTCTCACAGCAACTCTAGTTATAAAAAGAGTGACAGTGCACCGTCATCTCTGATGCAACAAGCGCATGCAGAGATCGTTGTTGATCCCGCCATGAGTACGGATGAGCAAGTTCTAGTGAAGAAGATAAAAGATAAAGTAAAGCCAAAGTACAATAAGTTTCTCACAGCCGACATCCAGCAGAAGTTTGAGAAGTACACTTCACAAAGGAAGTTACAGATGGAAAGGCCGAAACCAGTGCAGAAAGACGTGATAGGGAGATTCGAAGAATTATAGCTGAAGTCACTGCCACCTCTTCTGACACAGCTGAAGAACAACCTACTCCTAGCTTCTGAACAGCCAACTCCAACCACAACAGGGAAAAGATATAAAACAAAGGCTGGCAGACTTAGGAAGCACACTGGTAGTTCCTCTTCTCCTCCAGTTCGAAAGTCTCCAAGACTTCGTTAAGTGCTTTTGGTACTTGTGCTGAAATCAAGGGGGAGATCAAGAGGAGTTTTCTGATTTTTTTTGTGATCTTTTTATGTTTGATATAACTGTGGTTACTTACTTCTATTTTGTTTATATTTTTTTGTTGCTTACTTCTCCAAGGTTGTAAGTAAGGGGGAGTAAGGCCTTATGCTTATGCATTCAAACTATTCTGATGTTATGTGTGTTTATGTGTGTTGTGATATCTTTGTTTGATGAGTGGTTTGCATGCTCTAATATCTTTGTCTTTAATCTGATTATGATTTCATTGTTAATCATCTTACAGGATATACATATTATAACAGTGTTCTGTTATATTTTTTTATAGCTCACATGTTATTCTTACTAGAAACAGTTTAGTGCTTTCATCACAAGTTGCCAAAAAAGGGGAGACTGTTAATGTTAGTGTGTCGAGCCAGTGTCAAGCGTTGTCGAGTGAAGTCGCGTTGTCGAGTTATCAAGTGAAGTCGAGTTGTCGAGAGAAGTCGAGTTGTCGAGTGCTGACTATCAAAGTGTCGAGTAGATGTGCAGAGAAGATTTGTGTCGAGATTATTGTGTTAGAAGTGTCAAGTGTCGAGCATGGTTGTCGAGCACTTATGCTGAGAGCATTGACAACGACATTTTTGGTTACAACATGCATGTGTCATGCATGTGTTACGTTTTGTTCAACTTATGATGAAGTAGGAATATTATTTTGACTATTCTACTGTTTCTAGAATTATATTTTAGGAAGTATTTGATTTATAATAAATATCTTCGAAGATTATGATATAATACCTTGTATCCTAATTAGAATAGAAGAATATTTATTTATCCTAATCTCTTTAGGAACTTTATTATATCACTTCCTATTTTATTTCTCCTAATCCTAATGTGATTTTGTTTCAGATCTATTACAGGATTGCTAGGAGATTTCATCCAGGCATACCACTATATATACAAAGTTATTTCTACATAACAGAGTATGCTGATTATGTGGTGTGTTGTATGAGTTTTTGTTTCGGCATTCCAGCAATAAAAGAAGAGAGCTTCAATGCAAAGAGGAATGTCTTTATTGTTTTTATGAGTCTTTGATACGTGTATGAGATATAGAAATCATACATAAGTTGTTGATTAAGTCTGTGAGAGTTAGTAGACACTTAGGATAACTTGAGAGTTAAGTGTTTATGTAATTCAGTGTCAGACTTCGTTGTTATGTGTAACTTAATAGTGTGTTGTTAAGTTATCTACGACAGAGAGTAGGCAGTGTCAGTAGAGTTTAAGATCTTGACGGGATTTTGTTTGTCAAAGATTAGGTCAGTGTGTGAGAGTGAGTCAGCACTGTAAAAGGTCTTAAATATTGTACAAACAAGAACTTAGTGAATTGCTGCTCTATAGCTGTCCGTGGACGTAGGTTTTATAACTGAACCACGTAAAAATCCTCCTATGCCGATTTACATTACGGATTACTGTTATATTTCTTATAACTGCATACCTCCAGAACTATCAACATCATTTGTTTCATTTCTTAAGTTGTGGGAAATATTTTATTTCATTTGGGCATGACTGCAAGATACCATTGTTTATGTTTTACTTACGTTTCCCTATTTCAGTGAGTCACATCAAATTACATATATTGGGTTAATTTTCTTTGATAGTGTCATTCTTTCCTTTTCTTTGTGAGACTTTTGGGGGTTTGACATTTTTTTTCTCTCAGATCACTTGACTTATATAGTTTTGATAATTAATAATTTTGCATGAGATTAATTGACTATTTCATGTGTTTTAGTTAAGATAGAGAGTGATGTTTTTCTAAATTGTAATAATGTTCTTGTATTAATATGGTTTTTATTATTAATTTGATGGAAAAAGTTAATGTTTGATTCCTGAGAATTTATTTATTTTTTAATAAAAGTTAAAGAGTTTGAGATAATAGTAAAAAAAAAAAAGTGTCATGGTTTGAGTTTTGTTTTGTTTTATTTTAATTGTTTTTGGCTGTTCATTTATGGTGATGTTTGCGGGTATCATCGTTGTAAACCCTCACAAGACTATAACTCGTCCATTAGGGGCACTCAGGAATTTAAAAGCTTGTGCATATGCTAAATGTAATCGAGTTTCCCTGTGATAGTTGGATTTTGTTAGTGTTAGTGTGTCGAGCCAGTGTCAAGCTATGTCGAGTATTGTTGTTGAGCTTATTTTCAGTGTCGTGTTATTGTTTTGTCAAGTATCGAGCATACTATCAAGATTGTCGAGAGAAGTCAAGTTGTCAAGATTGCTGAGTAAAGTCAAGTTGTCGAGTGAAGTCGAGTTGTCGAGATTGTCCAGTGAAGTCAAAGTCGAGTTGTCGAGTGAAGTCAAGTTGTCGAGATTATATGCGTGTCGAGTGTCGAGTGCTGACTGTCGAAGTGTCGAGTAGATGTGCAGAAAAGATTTGTGTCGAGACAATTGTGTTAGAAGTGTCAAGTGTCGAGCATGGTTGTCGAGCACTTATGCCGAGAGCATTGAAAATGAGATTTTTTGTTACAACATGCATTTGTCATGCATGTGTTACGTTTTGCTCAACCTATGATGAAGCAAGAATATTATTTTGATTATTCTACTATTTCTAGAATTATATTTTAGGAAGTATTTGATTTATAATAAATATCTTATAAGATTAGGATATAATACCTTATATCCTAATTAGAATAGAAGAATATTTATTTATCCTAATCTCTTTAGGAACTTTATTATATCACTTCCTATTTTATTTCTCCTAATCCTAATGTGATTTTGATTAGATCTTTTACAGGATTTTTAGGAGATTTCGTCCAGGCCTCTCACCATATATATATTTCATGTAATAACCAAGCAAGGGATAGACGATGAAGAGAGATTAACTGGTTAGTAGATTTGGTTGTGAGAGAGTCTTGATTTTGACATTCCATGAATTGATAGAAGAGCTTCAACGCAATTTGGGATGCTTCTTTAATTTGATTCTTTGAGTATTTTATTCATGTATGAGTGGTAGAAATCGTACATGAGTTATTGATTAAGTCTGTGTGAGTTAGTAGACACTTGAGATAACTTACAGGCTAAGTGTTTATGTAATTCAGCGTCAGACACCGTGTGTTATGTATAACTTAGCAGTGTGCTGTTAAGTTATCTGCGACAGAGAGTGGGCAGTGCCACTAAAGTTTATGATCTTTTTGAAGATTTTGTTTTACAAAGATTAGGTCAGTGTGTGACGGTGAGTCAGCACTGTAAAAAGTCCTAAAGATTGTACAAACAAGAACTAAGTGAATTACAACTCTACAGTTGTCTGTGGATGTAGGTTTTATAACCAAACAACATAAAAATCCTCCTGTGCCAATTTACTTTACAGTTTACTCTTTTATTTTATTTAAACTGCATACTTCCAGAACTCTCAATTGGCATCAGAGCAGGTTCGCTGATAGACAAGTGAAGAAAACGATCAAGCTGATCTGGAAGAATGAAGTTTATTCGCAATGGAGGATCTGAAACACAACCATCTATCCTTGATGACAGTAATTATTCATACTAGAAGGTAAGAATGATGATGTATATCAAATCTCTTGATGACAGGGCTTGGACTAGTGTGCTTAAAGGATGGACACCGCCAACAAAGGTGAATGCTTTTGGTGATTCCAAACCCAAACCAGAGGATGAATGGACTGATGAAGAATACCAACGATCCAGCTGGAATTCAAAGGCTCTTAACGCAATCTTTGCTGCAATGGACTTAAACAACTTCGGACAGATTTCAAGGTGCAAAGTGGCTAAAGAAGCATGGGACATACTTGAGGTAAAACATGAAGGTATTGCATCTGGTAAAAGATCTAAATTGATGAGATTAAATTCTCAATTTGAAAATCTGACGATGCATGAGGATGAGTCAATTTCTGAGTTTTACTCTAAGATATGTCACATTATAAATTCGGCATACATGCTTGGCAAAACTTTCACTAATGCAAAAATTGTTAGCAAGATAATTAGGTCTGTTCCAGATAAATTTCAACCTAAAATTTCAGCCATTGAGGAAGTTAAAAACACTGATGGGATGAGGGTTGATGAACTGATTGGCATGCTCCAAAACTTTGAAATTAATCAGAGTACTAGGAAGTAAAAAGGTAAAAGCATTGTATTCAATGTGAAAACTGAAAAATCTGATGATGAAAGTAGTGATGAGCTTGATGAAACTGATTCTAAACAGATTGCTTTTCTAACAAAAAATTATGTCAAGTTTATGAAAAGAAATTTCAGGAAAAAGAATCAAGAAAAGCCATCAAACTCAAGCGAAGAAAAATTCAGAAAGTTCAGCAAGGAGAATGACAAGAAGAAGTGAAAACAACCTGAAAAGAAAGGGCAGATTCAGTGTTACGAATGTTCTGGTTATGGGCATATTCAATCTGAATGTGCTAATCTCAAGAAGAAGAATAAAGGACTGACAGCAACCTGGAGTGATGAATTAGAATCGGAGTCAGAAGATCAAGATTGCATGAGCAACTTTGTTGCATTTATTGCATCTGCAGCTGAGAAAGGGAAAGATGTTATGTCTGACATAACAGAAAATTGTAAAACCGATGTTGATCATTCTGACGAAGAAGATGGACCAAAAAACTATGAAAAGTTGCAAGAGACATACAACGCACTCTATGGTGAATGGCTGAATCAGAAAAAAGAAATCAAAATCCTGAAGAAGAAGATTGAGGTGCTGGAATGTGAAAAATCCTATGCTGAAAAACAGATATCAGAATTGGAAACTGTTTTGACAGACAAAACAGCACATATTGAGAAAATCACAACAGAACTGGTTGATAGCAAGAGGTGTGTTGATCAACTCAAAATCGGAGTAGCCAAACTTGATCAGGTCTTGAGTCTTGGAAGAGACAACTCTAACAAACAAGGATTGGGGTACACAGAAGGTAATGGTGCATCTTTATCAACAACATCAAAGGCCAAGGGCAAAGAGAAGCTCAATCGAAAAGAAAAACACTTCTGCTATCAGATCTTGAAACAAAGGAGGACCATTTCTCACATCAAGGTAAGTATTCGGAACTTAACTCTTTAAAGTCAAGCCTTGATTCCAAGAACAGTGAAACATTTGTCTCTCCTCTGAGTTCTTTCAAAGCCAGTCCTGAAAAGGTAAAGAAATTCATTCCTACTTGTTATTTTTGTGGTAAAAAGGGACATACTAGGCTTAGATGTTTTAAACTGTTGAATCTTTTGCATAAGAGAACAAAATAGTTCAAACTGTTATCAAAACCATAACAGCAGTGGGTTAAGAATGACAAGACAATATGTCATGTTACTCTTACTGCTCTTAGTCAATCATCTAACGATTTGTGGTATTTTGATAGTGGTTATTTCAAGTACATGACTGGAAATAAACAGTTTTTAATAGATTTTAAAGCATGCAGGGATGGTAATGTCACCTATGGAGATGGAGCAAAGAGTAAGATCATTGGTAAAGGCACTTTGAATGTCAAAGGCCTACCCAATTTCCAAAATATCTTGCTGGTTGAAGATTTGAAAGCCAATCTTATTAGTATTAGTTAGATTTGTGATGACAAGTATATAGTTAATTTCACACAAAACAAATGCTTGGTCTTAGATAATTTTGGTAAATGCATTCTAGAAGGTAATATATCCTCAGATAATTGCTATTTGGTAAAGAGTGCATTTCGTGCTAGGATTTCAGATTTAGAATTGTGGCATCAAAAATTAAGACACTTAAATTATAAAGACTTGGTTAAATTAACTAAGTTAGGTGCAGTAAAAGGAGTTCCTAAACTTGATGACAAACTTAATGGAATTTGTGGACCATGTCAAATAGTAAAACAAATTAGAAATTCACACAAGTCAAATCCACATCTTGGCACATCCAAAATACTTTATTTGCTTCACATGGATCTTATGGGCCCTATACAAATTGAAAGCATTACGGGTAAGAGATACATATTTGTTTGTGCGGATGATTTTTCTAGATATACTTGGGTTGATTTCATTAAAGAAAAATCTGACACTTTAAAAGCTTTCAGGAATCTTTGTGTTAAGCTTGAAAATGAGCAAAACAGGAACATTGGCAGGATTGTAAGAATAAGAAGTGATCATGACAAGGAATTTGAGAATGTTAGCTATGCTGACTTCTGCAAATATCATGGCATTGTTCATGAATTTTCAGCCCCCAAAACCTGATGCGTTCAAAACTAGCAAGTATACTAGTCGCACAAGTAATAAAGTGATAAGTAGATATCGTTCCCATGAGGATTGATTCTAATTGAATTTGTTATTTTCCAGCAACAATAAAATAAACAGGGGGGGTTTTGTTGAAAGATTAACTAAAAGAAATAAGAATGCAAATTAAGAATAACACAAAGCAAAGTTAAATGGAGTGAAAAATCAATAAGAGACACTTGGTTAAGAGTTCATTCTCTGCCACAAGATATGAATTTGTGAATTAACATAGAATTGTAATCCAATTACAGCATTGAAGTTATCAACCGTAGATAACAACAAGCTCTGTTATCCCAATCTTTCCTTACTTTGTTGTTAAATAAAACAAGCTCTTTATTTAATCTCTATCCATTAAACAACCTAGAACAAGCTCTCTAAGTTTAATTCAATGGAAGCATTACGATGAGAAAGATAGGTTGATCTAAGCAATAATCACACAAGTTCGGATTATTTAACCTAGGTTGTATTTTCCAATTGCAATCTCTGATCACAATTTTGCTACTAATGATTGGAAATTCATGACAATTACGGATCAAAATTTCTAATCTAGCAATAGACAACAACAGATTATATTCAGTTGGCCATTCCAAATACAATCAGTAAGCAATCATAAGCATTAGATATGGGAAAATACAAGCAACTTCAATTAGAGAATTGGATAACAATTTCTTACACAATCAACTCACAAAAACCATATCAAGGGCTTTGAAATCACCCTCAACCAATTCAGATTTAGTTACACATATTCAGATCAGAATACAAATACAATACAATATGGAGACATTCCAGAAAATGAAAGGGAAAGGGAAAAACTTAGCAAATTTGATGAAATCTATTAGGATTTGTAGTTCTTCCTCTTTCCAAGCCTTCAATCTCCTTCAAGAACTCCAAGAGATGAAGAGAAATCCAAAGATGCAGCCTCCTCCACGTTCTCCCCTCTTCAAGTTATCAAAATAAAACCCTAAAATGTGTTTAAATACTCTGCTACAGTAACCTGCTACAGTGTCCCGTATTATACATGCTACAGTGATTTGTGGAATTACATTTCTATACTTCTCACACTGTTTTGATTATAACTTTAGGTACACTGAATGGATTTATAAACCGTAAATTTCTCCAGAAAATAGACTTCGAGAGCTTTCTAACGGCATATAATATGTCATCGGGTTCATTGCATATCAATACAATTAAATCCGAGAATATGGTTGACTAGCAGAGGTGAAAATGAAGGGTTTTACTCCATTTTTGTGCAAGTTGCTCCAAAACTCCTACAAACATCAAAACCACACAAAAACATAAAAATACCAAAGAATATAGCAAAGAAACATGGACGAATTGATATAAAAATGATATATAAATAGACACCTATCAAAACCCCTGAACAGAATGGCATTGTGGAAAGGAAGAATAGAACTCTTCAAGAGATGGCTAGAGTGATGCTCAATAGCCAAAAATTGACCAAGAGGCTATGGGCTAAAGCTATAAGCATTGCTTGTTATATTTCAAATAGAGTTTTTCTTAGACCTGGCACTAATCAGACGCCTTATGAAATTTTGAAAGGTAGAAAGCCAAATTTGAAATATTTTCATGTTTTTGGATGCAGGTGTTACATCTTAAATGATAGAGAGTAGTTAGAAAAAATTGGTCCAAGAAGTGATGAAGGAGTCTTTATGGGATATGCTCAAAATAGCAGAGCATTTCAAGTTTGCAATCTGAGAATTGAGGCAGTCATGGAATCTGTAAATATAGTATTTGACGATCTGGACGATTATGCAAAGTACTCATAAGAGGAAAGGATAACCAGCTTCACAGAAGATTCAGAAAAATCAGATTCAGACAGCAACAAAAAGGAATATGATGTTATGAAAGAGGAAACAGCTGCTGTTACACCCGATGTAATAGTAACATCTGACCACTCAGGTTTAAATAGAAATTCAATCAAGAATGAAGATGAAAAGAAAGATCCACCCACATGGATTCAGAAGGCATATCCAACCAACTCTATCATTGGAACACCAGATGGCATGATGGAGACCATAAGCAAGGTAAGAAACTAGGTAAGGTTTACATGTTATGTTTCTTTAGTTGAATCAAAAAATGTGAAAGAAGCATTAAAAGAAGATGTTTGGATACAAGCCATGCAAGATGAACTTAATCAGTTTAAAAAGAATGAAGTATGGGAATTAGTTCCTAGGCTAGAAAATGCAAATGCCATTGGAACTAAATGGATATTAAAAAATAAACTGATAAAAGTGGACAAGCAGTAAGAAACAAGGCTAGGCTAGTTGCACAAGGTTACACACAAGTAGAAGGCATAGACTTTGATGAAACCTTTGCACCAGTAGCT
Organism: Boswellia sacra; assembly: GCA_013180625.2. Classification (NCBI taxonomy): domain Eukaryota; kingdom Viridiplantae; phylum Streptophyta; class Magnoliopsida; order Sapindales; family Burseraceae; genus Boswellia; species Boswellia sacra. Next base: position 53,214 of record SNVD02012404.1, on the reverse strand, counting down.
AGACTTAAGTCAATCAGATTACTACTTGCAATTGCTTGTTTGCTTGATTTTAAGTTATACCAAATGGATGTTAAAACTGCATTTTTAAATGCCTATCTCAATGAAGAAGTCTTTGTTGAACAGCCTAAAGGATTTGAAGATCCTAAGCATCCTGATTTTGTGTACAAATTACACAATGCTTTGTATGGTTTGAAACAAGCTCCTAGAGCTTAGTATGAAAGGTTGACAAACTTTTTGATCAACAGAGGTTATAAAAGAGGCAGCAATGATAACACTTTGTTTATCAGACATGCATCTAAATATCGTATTATTGCACAAATATATGTTGATGACATTGTTTTCGGATCAACTAACAAAAGCAAAGCTAATGAGTTTGTTAAGTTGATGTATGAAGAGTTTGAGATGAGCATAGTAGGAGAATTAAATTTCTTTCTTGGATTACAGGTTAAGAAAATGAATGATGGGATATTCATATCTCAATCAAAATATGCTAAAAATCTTGTAAAGAAATTTGGGCTTGAAAATGCAAAACCTATGAAAACTCCTATCAGTACTAATCTAAAACTTTCGAAAGACAATACAGGGAAAGATGTTGATAAAAGTTTGTACAAAAGTATTATTGGTAGCTCGCTATACCTCACAGCAAGTAGACCGGACTTGTGCTTTAGTGTAGGATTGTGCGTAAGATTTCAAGCAAATCCAAAGGAATCACATCTTGCAACAGCTAAGAGAATCATCAGGTATGTTCATGGAACATATGATTATTGATTATGGTTTTCTAAAGATACAAATGTTATCTTGCAGGGTTTAGTGATGCTGGCTGGGCAGAAAATACAGATGACAGAAAAAGTACCTCAGGAGGATGTTTTTATATTAGTACTAACTTGGTTTCATGGCACAGCAAAAAGCAGAATTTTATTTCTTTGTCTACTGCTGAAGCCGGATACATAGCAACAGAGAGTTGTTGCACACAACTACTGTGGATGAAGCAAATGTTGAGTGACTATGGTATTGAACAAAAGCCCATAACTGTGTTTTGTGATAATACTATTGCTATAAATATTTCCAAAAATCATGTTCAGCATTCTAGAATAAAACATATTGACATAAGATACCATTTTATAAGGGAACTAGTAGAATCTAAGGTGATACACATTGAACAAATCTCTACTGATAAACAATTGGCTGACTTGTTCACTAAGGCATTGGATACAACAAGATTTGAAAATTTAAGAAAAGCCTTAGGCATCTGTCAGTTATCTGAATGAACACTGTGTATTGTTATGTTATTTTTAACTATAATATCATAAGTTTTCTTCTAATTAAGCATGTGTGAGCTGGGATATAAAAATTAAGTGAATGATAAGATACTAGTTTAACAATGAAAAATACAGAAAGGGCTACCAATATATAATGTGTGAAAGCCATACATTGAGAGTAACTTCATTGTATCTAGGAAATATGGTAAGGTCACCCACTCAAATAGAAAAGGGCTCCCTCTATATATGTGTAAAAGCTACTGTATTTATTTATAAAATTCACATTGAGACTAACTTTTGTGTGTGTAAGAAGCATGCTCAAGTTAATCACTTAATTAGATTAAGTGATAAAATTAATAAAGGTAAATAATCAGCTCTGAAATATGTCTTCTTAGAATTATTCATATGATATTCAGATACTGTTGTTATGTTATTATTAACTGCCTGCTGTTACGTTTTTCTTATCACCCGATGCTCTTTGTGCTTATTTAAAAATTTGATTTTCTTGTGTGTTCATGTGTCAAAAATTGCCATGTCAGTAGTGCGGGAATCCTAATTCTATTAGAATTCCTTATTCAAATGGGAACAAAATTTTGAATTTGTTCATTAATATCAGTTATGGAACGGTTTTGGAAAGAGAATTAACATTAAATTTTTGTTAAAAACAAAATTATTTCAATTTTGTCCTAGTATATTATGAATAGTTTCTGGACTTCTCCTGTTCTACCATACTCTAACTACAGTTTCATCCATGTCCTGCATCTTGCTTCTCTCTTCTTGTTCTGAAAAATTTTCTGTAGACCAGAAACCTTAACCATGGCGACCTCCTCTGAATCGAAAAAGACAGCCAGTTCTTCATCTTCACACAGAGACTCCAACAACAAGAGTGACAGAATTCAGTCATCTCCTACGCAACACACACATGTAGAGATCGCTGTTGATCCCGCCATTAGTGAGGATGAGCAAGTGCCGGTGAGAAAAATAAAGGATAAAGTCAAGCCGAAGTACAACAAATTCCTCACTGCGACTATCAAGTTTGTGAATTGTAGATAAAAAGGCCGATGAAACTGTCGGATTTCAACACATATGGCCTGAGTGAGATGATTGAGTCTATTTACTGGACTCGAACGGTATCAAACTTCCTACACCCTGTGAAAACTTTGATTCAGGAATTTTATGCTAATATCTCTGCTGCCATTGATGATCCTAAAAGTTTTCATTAACACAAAGTTTATTGTCAAGAAAAGTTTGTGAAATTCTCTCCAAATGTCATAAACACTTTTCTGGACATTCCAATAGGCAGTATGCATTCTTTAGATGAGGAATATAAGATGGCTGAAGTGGTTAAGGAATTAACTGGTCGAACAGACATTGAATGGAAACCAAGAGATGGTATCGACCAGCAATACCTTAGGAAGAAATATCAAGTGTTACATAAGATAGCTCAGTTTAATTGGCTTCCTTCTTCCAGTCAAAATCAGGTTCGGGAAAACAGAGTGAAACTTCTATTTTGTTTAGGCATGAACCACTGATTGAGGAAGCTGAACAAATGCAAACAGCAAGTCATGCTGCACAATCTATTATTAAGAAAGATAAAACAACAGCATAAAAGCAGAAGGAAAGGACAATCAAGTCTTCTGCCAAGGGATCTAGAAGGAAAGGAAAGAAGAAAATTGATGTGTTGAAGAAACCATCTGACCAGAAGAAGAAGCAAAAAATAGAATCATCAACTCTAGCTTTAAGAGATGAATCTGTGTCAGATGAACCAACACAAGTAGAATCCAGACTAAAACAGCCTTCACCATTTGTTGAGAAAGAACCTCAAGATATCCCTCTCCCTGCAGCAGCTGAAGCAGAACCTCATACCTCTCCACCACCAACTCAATCACCACCTCCTACAGTAGATGAGTCACTGGTTCCCTCTGCACAACAGCATGCATAGGCAATAGATACCAGTGCAGAAAGAATAGAGAAGGAGCTTTGCAGAGTTGTAGCTGAAGTTACTACTACTTCCTCTGATACTGCTGAAGCACAACCAACACTAGTCCCCTCTGAACAGCCTATCTCCACTCCTAAGCGTAGGGTCAAATCTGTTGCTCGTAGAACCATGAAGTGCCCTGGCAGTTCCACTTCTCCACCAGTTCGCAAGTCTCCCAGACTTAGTTAATTTCGGCCACTTGTGCTAAAATCAAGGGGGAGATAAGGGGCGAGGAGTAAGAGTGCGTTATGAGTTGTTTTCTTTTCTTATCTTATTATTTTTTGTTGTTATCTCTTTAAACTGTGTTTCTATCTGACTACTATTTTTTGTTGCTTGTTCCTCAAAGGTATAAGTAAGAAGTGAGGGGGAGAAGAGCCGAAGATTTTTTATACTTTTTGTTCTTCCTATCTAACTATTATATTCTGTTTGTTTGATATTTTGGTGACTACTTCTTCTCCAGGATTGTAAGTAAGGGGAAGTAAGGTCTTATGCTTATATGGATGCATTCAAACTATTCTGATGTTGTGTGTGTTTATATGTGTTGTGATATCTTTGTTTGATGAGTGGTTTGCATGCTCTAATATCTTTGTCTTTAATCTGATTATGATTTCATTGTCAATCATCTTGCAGGATATACATATTATAACAGTGTTTTGTTATATTTTTTTATAGCTCGCATGTTATTCTTACTAGAAACAGTTTAATGCTTTCATCACAAGTTGCCAAAATGGGGGAGATTGTTAGTGTTAGTGTGTCGAGCCAGTGTCGAGCTATGTCGAGTATTGTTGTTGAGCTTATTTCCAATGTCGTGTTGTTGTTTTGTCAAGTGTCGAGCATACTATCAAGATTGTCGAGAGAAGTCAAGTTGTCGAGATTGTCGAGTAAAGTCAAGTTGTCGAGTGAAGTCGAGTTGTCGAGATTGTCGAGTGAAGTCAAAGTCGAAGTCGAGTTGTCGAGTGAAGTCGAGTTGTCAAGATTATATGCGTGTCGAGTGTCGAGTGCTTACTGTCGAAGTGTTGAGTAGATGTGCAGAAAAGATTTGTGTCGAGACAATTGTGTTAGAAGTGTCAAGTGTCGAGCATGGTTGTCGAGCACTTATGCCGAGAGCATTGACAACGACATTTTTGGTTACAACATGCATGTGTCATGCATGTGTTACGTTTTGTTCAACTTATGATGAAGTAGGAATATTATTTTGACTATTCTACTATTTCTAGAATTATATTTTAGGAAGTATTTGATTTATAATAAATATCTTCGAAGATTATGATATAATACATTGTATCCTAATTAGAATAGAAGAATATTTATTTATCATAATCTCTTTAGGAACTTTATTCTATCACTTCCTATTTTATTTCTCCTAATCCTAATGTGATTTTGATTAGATCTTTTACAGGATTTTTAGGAGATTTCGTCCAGGCCTCTCATTATATATATATATATGTATATATATACATATATATACATATATATATACATATATATACATATATATATACATATATATATATACATATATATTTCATGTAATAACTAGGCGAGGGATAGACGATGAAGAGAGATTAACTGGTTAGCAGATTTGGTTGTGAGAGAGTCTTGATTTTAACATTCCATAAATTGATAGAAGAGCTTTAACACAATTTGGGATGCTTCTTTAATTTGATTCTTTGAGTCTTTTGATTCATATATGAGTGGTAGAAATTGTACATAAGTTGTTGATTAAGTCTGTGTGAGTTAATAGACACTTGGGATAACTTACAGGTTAAGTGTTTATGTAATTCAGCGTCAGACACCGTGTGTTATGTATAACTTAGCAGTGTACTGTTAAGTTATCTGCGATAGAGAGTGAGCAGTGTCACTAGAGTTTATGATCTTTGCGAAGATTTTGTTTTACAAAGATTAGGTCAGTGTGTGAGGATGAGTCAGCACTGTAAAAGGTCCTAAAGATTGTACAAACAAGAACTAAGTGAATTGCAGCTATATAGCTGTCCGTGGATGTAAGTTTTATAACCGAACCACGTAAAAATCTTCATATGCCAATTTATTTTACAGTTTACTATTTTATTTTATTTAAACTGCATACTTCCAGAACTCAGATTTTATTTTTCTTTTTCTTTTCTAAGTTTTGTTTTGTTTGAGGACTCGCAAAATCTAGGTTTGGGGGCATTTGTTGGACATATTATCCTTAAATATATTTAGTTAGTGTATTTATTTATTTAATTTATTAGTGTTTTATTTATTTGATAGGTTAAATAAAGTTCAATAGTTGAAAAAGCGTACAAGACAAGGTCACGGATTCAATTTTTGTGCAATTATTAAATTATTGAAGCCATGAACCAAGTCAATACAATCCAATTCAACGAAGAACTACTAAAAGAGAGATACATTGCACGTAAAAAGGAAGGGCCAAGAGGAAATGATGGTTTTTGTATCATTGAGAGGTCCGATAATGTATGTGAAGTCCTAAACAACCTTTCAAGCAAATCAAGATATGAGTACAGCGCCAAGGGCAACAAAGGTATTTACAAACTAGTTAAAGTTGCTTGAAGAGAGCAAATACCAATAGGTGCCATGTGGTTCCTAAAAAAGCAACAGCTCAGTGAGAAAGTGATGAGGTGCCAAGCTCCCATTACTCTTCGAATTAAAGTAGGATTCTATCACATAATTATTTAAAGCATTGTAAGAAGAATTCAAGCGGGTTAAGAGGTGAATTGGAGAAGGGATACGCTTAGGAGTAGGGTGGGCATCTGTCAATCGGGTCGGGTCAAGTTTGACTGAACCTGAATCACTGCATCAAGATGCAAAATGGTACCCGACATCTGATGTTTTCAAAGAGAGACCCAACACAACCCGAGCACACACGGGTCCAGTCTGCTGGATTTTTTAATTTAATTTGTTAGTTGTAAAAATATCTCTTTTTACAGCCCAATGCGCATAACGAATTCCTTTCCAGATGCTTCTATTAGTTTTATTTATTTTTTCCAAATACTGATGACATAGAATATACAAAAAACCAAAATAAAACATCTTTGCACAACTTTTTTTTTTATCACTTTTATATTTCTATGTGTTCACTACGTATGCAACAAATAAAAGAATCCCAAAATATTATATTACAGAAAACCAATAAAGAAAAAATTTAGGTAATGTAAATGCCAAGCCATAACTGGACAACCCATAAGTCAGCAAAAGCATCCATCTTCATCGCTTCAAAATTGTGAAGAAAATTAGGCAGAGATTATAGAGATGAAAATAGATTAAGTTGTTGCAGTAAGAGGGGGGAAACTATAGGCCGTGATTGTGATGTTGAAGGAAAGAAGGAGAAAAGAGGTGACTGCTTAGTTGGACTACAAATCCATGTCAAAAAAGTAAGTATGACGACGACAATGAGACAATACGACAATGAAGACAGCGATGAAAAACAAAAAAATCTGTCTGAAAGTTTAAATGCGTCTAGGGTTTTAAATTTGGGAAAAATATTAAGCTTGTATGTGGTAAGGTGCATTATATTGTTATTTAGGCAGCAAATAAAAATATGACATATGGCATTTCTAATTTCTAAAAAATGTTAATCGGGTCGGGTCTTAATTGGATCTTAATGATTGAAACCGGAAACTAATAGCGTTAATTATTAATTATTGTATACCCGATTTCAGATAGAAGAGAAGAGGTACCCTCTACCCAACCGCAAGCCGCCCGAATTGGGTCGGTAAAATATTGCTACCCCTACCTAGGAGATTTCTCACGCCTCTTCTTATGTAGACTGGTTCAGTCTTCATTTCATTTACGAGTTGCTAGATTAATTAGACTAGGGTTACGATGAAATCAAAGTTTGTTGAATAATTTTCTATTATTATTAATTCCTTATTTTTGGTTTTTAGTGTTTATGATTCTTAGTTCCATTAATTAATTGAATAAATACCTTTCACCAGCTCTATCTTGTATTTCTAATAGTTAGAAAATTATTCAATTAAATTAGGCTCGAGTGTTTGTATGATTTATAATAATTTCTTTGATTTATTGTTTTTCAATTATTTGGATACATTAAATGCTTAGGAATTAATCTGTTGGCTGAAGAAGAATCGATTTTAGGATTTATAAATTGTTATTTAATTGTTAAATCTTTAGGTGTTAGTGGGATTGACTTCTATATCTGTCACATTATTTTTGAGAATCAATTAATAATTAGAAAATTAGGATTCAAATATTGGTGGAATCATAAACCTCAGTCATTGTTATTCATTTCCTCAATTTAATGTAGTTTTGTCTGCTATTTTAATTATTTGCATAATTAGTTTAATTTAATTTTAATTTGTTAGTTAAATAATTTTGAACTAGCTTAGTGACTAGATTAATTAGAATTAAATTAGTTTCCTGTAATTTGACAATCCTTGTGGGTTTGACCTCGTATACTAAAAATTTATACTCCAATAGATTTGTATATTGCGAGTTTAATTAAAACAGCAACAACAAAATTAGTTCAAGAATCATTTGCTGGCTATGTAAACTTGAACAAAATACTATTTATACATGTTTTAATAGTGATCAATTATCAAAACAGGATAAAAAAAATTCAATGAAGCATAAGTGAATGAAACTGGAGATCTAAATTAATAAACATTAAAATAATTAACTTAAAAACATGAAACAAAATTGCTAGCTACATTGAAACCCTGGATATGGAGTTAAGGTACACATCATGAACCAAAATATATGAATTCCAACTAATGAAAACAGAGAAAAATTAAATTGAAAAGAAGAAACTCTTGAAGAACCAATTCTGATGCTGAACAACTCCTAAGTTTCTTTGTTGTGTCAGAATTATACCTTGCATATGATGAACAACCCTCCTCTTAAGAACTCTTCCAAAACTCCTTAACACAACCTTATATACATGTGTATTAATGGTTTTCAGTTTGTGGAAGGAATCCTTGTTGTAGAAGGAAATTTTAGATGCACTAGAATTCCTTGTTCTACAAGGGAAAGCGTTCATATTTCACTCGAACTATCCTTTTTAATTACAATTAACTTATAACTGAACTAAACAAGATTTAGGGGACTATTGAGTTTTTTTAATGTTCCAAAATTGTGAATTAGCTTTTTCCTAAATTTGATAACTTTTTATGCAAGATCACGTAGAAATAGTGCATTGAGTCTCTCGTATTAAACCATCATAACTTCTTACAGAAAACTCATAATCATAAATTGTAAAATTCTCCAAAAGCTAACTTCTAGGGTTTTCTAACCATAAAAGGCTTGTCACCTGGTTCTTTCTACATCAGGACAGTTAAATTTGAAGATTTGATCTATCTATAAAAGTAAATAGTCGCGAAAATTGCTACAAGGTTTCTAAGATTACTTATGTTTTCTATCTACAGCCCCAGTAACTGAAAAATAAACAAAAGAAAGGTCAAGCACACAAATTTAACTTGAAAACAAAACAATGCAATAAGAAATGAGTGTATAAAATGTTTGCAATTCTTTAGTTATCACATAAGACATTAATAAAATAGAGAATACTTTCATAGCATGGCAAACACATAATATGTTCATTGTGATTCTACTGGAAAGTCTAGCTTATTTACCTACCTCCAAACCAAAGTAAAAAGCATCTTTTACTCAACCCAGGATTTATAGCCTTGAAAAATTATAGTAATTATTTTATTTATAATTTATACTTGCGTTGATTACTTTGTTGTGTGTTGATATGCAGAGTGGCATTTGTGTCACGTGAGCTTCTTTGCTGGGTTAGTGAAACTTGAAGAGGTTAGTGTGGTCCGTATTTTCATTTGTGACTTGGGCTTCTGTTATAAATATAAGGCTTCCCGATCAATGAGAAGTTGGGCTACAAAACGACAGGGATTGTTGGGCCCATATGAGAATGCTTATCTATTAGAATAACAAGAAAGTATAGAATAAGCCAATAAGGTTTAGAGCTTGTTTGCTTCACCACTTAACATTTTTTATATATAAATATTTTTTAAGACTTAATTTATATCACTTAAAATCATATTTATTTATATTTTTACATACTTCTTAATTATTTTTCATCTGACTTTTTTACCCTTGTAATAAAAATATAAAATATTTATATTTATTTATTACAATTTTTAAAGATTAAATAGTCAATAAAATTAAACCAAAATTCATTTTCAAATAAATGGATAGTTAACAGTATTTTTGTTACAATCTTTTAAAAATTAAAAATTTGATAAAATTAATCTAAAATTCTTTTTCATTTAACTAGTTAATATTATATTTATACAATCCTCTAAAAATTAAATAATTAATAAAATTAACTAAAATTATTAATAACTATACATTTATTATTTATTATGATGATTAAATATTTTATGTATTAATTTTACCTATTAAAAAATTATAATAAAAAATATAACTATAATTGGTGCCGTCACAAAGAAGATGCAGGTGGCCGCTCAGATAAATACATCTTAAGACTTGTTATGACTTCATTTCAATCACTTAGTAATATAAGACTTATAACTCATTTACAACCCCCTTTTTTTTCGTAACATAAGTTGGCAAACTATTAATAGATTGTGTTAATTTATATCACTTAACACTTAATAGATCTAAATACATCTTAAGACTCTTTAGGATTTCATTTCAATCACTTAGTAATATTAGACATGAAAATCATTTACAATCGATTTATTTTACAACATTAGTTGGTAAACTATTATTTGATGGATAGTTACCATTTCATGTAATTTAACCTCTTTTATTTGTTTTCAAATTTTACTTATTCAATAATATTTTGACAACTAAGGTTATAAGATAGTTTAGTTATAGATGAGTCATAGATTTAACATTACTCTAATATGAATTCAATTTAGAGTGCATTTGGGTGTACTATTGAAAAGCTAAAGGCTTATTTTCGAAGAAGCAACAACTATCGAGGTAAATTTCTCCGAAATTGATTATCTAAAAGCTTGCTGCTCTGAGAGTTTATTTTTGAATTAAATTTCAAAAGTAGGTAGGGAGTAGCTTTTGGAAATCTTCTAGGGCGCGTTTGGGAGAAGGCCAGACATGGGATTGGACTAAACTTAGTCCAATCCCACGTTTGGTGCAGAGGTGGGACTGGACTGATAGTCCAAGTCAATCCCACCTCCCTCCTAACAAACGCCAAATTAGTGGGACTATTAGTCACACCTTATAGTGTGCGACTTATAGTCCCAAATTGGGACAAAATTTTTTAAATTTTAATTAAAATTAAAACTAAATAAAATAATAAATATAATATAACAATAATTTTCAATTATATTTAAATATTTAATAAAATCAATTTTGATTGTTTACTAAAAAATAATGAAATAATAGTATGATATTAATATAAAAATAACTATTAAATTAATAATATAAAAATAAATATCATCTAATAATATTTAAATACTAATTATTAATAAATTATTATATTTATATAAAAATTAATTTTAATATAAAATATAATTTTATTATTATTTATATAGAAATATCAACAAAGATTTAATATTTAGTTTTTATTCAAGTTCAATTTTAAAAAAAAATTAAGTTAGTTTATTTTTTAAAATTATTTTCTTAAAAATTATTATCTATGTTAATAGTTTAGTCCCATATTACACCAAATATTGTCTAATCCAATCCTATATAATACCAAACATAAAACAATATTACATAGTCCAATTCTAATCCTAATTCCAATCTCAGTCCAGTCTAATCCAATCCCTCCTCTCAAACGTGTCCCTAAAGATAATTTTTGGAAAGAACAAAATACCAAAGCTGTCATTCTCAAATAATATATATTAAAAATATCTTTGAATAATAAAATTTTATAATTATTTATTTAGTTGTTAAATTATTAATTTACTTTTTAAAATCATGTTTGAAAATTAAAAAACCAGTTGCAGGATGACCGTCGTTGTCAGCCACCATTTCGGGCGGCGCGTCCAGCAACATCACTGCCACTACTTTGCTAGCAATTGGACGCACTCCCGAAATCATTGTGCAAATTTTAATTATACTCGCAAGCACACAAATTTATTGAAGTTTAGAGTCATATGAGGTTGAACCCACATATTGCTAAAATTAAGAAAGCTTCATCCAATATAAGCAAATTAAAATCCTAATCTAATTTAAAACAGAAAAATAAATAAATAAGTTTGCTAACGAGAAATATGAAAAATCAAAATCAAAACAAGCAATTTAAATATGAAATTCAATAGATTAAAAATCATTAAGGTTTCAGAATCCATCGCTGTCTAAGTCAGTAGTTTATTATTTATTAATTAATTTCCAGAATTTAATTTGCATCATTCCATAGATCAAGCAAGTAAAAGAGAATTAAAATAAATCATAAATAGGCTCTTTCTTAAACCAACAGATTAATTGCTAAGCATTCAATATAAACAATTCAAAAACAATAAATAAAAGAAATTAATTTAAATCATGTAAACATTTAAGGCTAATTTAATTAAATAATTCTTAATTATAAAAAATACTTGATATTAATGATGAAAGAAAAATTCAATTTAATTAAAAATAATTAAATTAATAATATAAATCATTACATTGGGCAGGGTTTCATCTTTGACCTTAACCTAGAAAATTAAAGAGACAAAATTGAATAAAGATAAGTACAACAAGAAAAACCCATAACCATGGTGGAGAAAAGCCGCCTCTTACCACACGGGCAAAACTCAAAACTCATCTCTTCCTCAAGGCTTTTGTACCCGTATATTGAATTGAAATTTTCGTTGGCTTGCCATGGTCTCTATTTGTATTATTTCCAATTTTCCAACTTTATTCAGCATAATAATCAAAATAAAACACTAATTAATTAAAACAAATTAAATAACATAACAAAAAATATATATTTAAGGTTAAAAAAAAAAAGTAATGTCCAACAAGGATTCACTAACGTTGTCAGTGATTATACGGATGATCCTTAGGATGGTATAATTGAATTTTTGAAACTAAAACTTTAATATTTAATCTCGTTAATCGTTGACGTAAATAATGATAAAGTTAATAAATTTTAGACAAGAGATTAATAATGTTCACTGTAGTAAAGGCTCATTCTCGACGATGGTGGCGATTACCTTCCGCAGCAACTATAATTTTTCTTTTTTATTTTTATTTTAACAACAACTATATTTAATTATTCTTAATATTAATAGTTTTAATTATATAAAAATAATTTTGTTGTTTATGATATTATTTTTTAAATTAGCTTCAAATAACTATGTCAATTGTCGTTCACCTTATGCCGTTAAAATAGTTGAGAAGAAGGTTATAATGATAATTTTATCTTTAATTGCATCAGAATTTTCAGAATATCCTTTTTTTTTCTATCTCTCTCTCTCTCTCTCTATTTTGTCTATTTTCCCTCTCCTTTCTTTCTGCTCTGTCTCTCTCTGCAAACAAAATTCAAATTCATGCTTCCTTTCTCTCAAACGTTAAAACCCAGAATCGGTCAAGCCACCGCACAGTTGTGGCACGCGATGTCACCGATCGGCGAATTAGGTTTCACCGTCACCACTAAGCTATAAATCACCATTTGCTATACAACTTTCCCTTCTACGCCGACCCAAAATTTACACCGAAATCCTTTGAAATCCACTAAAAAATTTTTGGATAACCAACATGAACCATCACGTTCGTTGCCGTTGACTGGCGTGAGTGGCAACATCACGCCATTCAAAATCTTCACCAACCACCGAAGCTATTTTCTTTTTTTAATAGATCCAGTTTATTAAATGCAGTTTATGGTTTGAGCAACAATATTGGGTCATTCGTGAGATGGTTTATCAAGTAAAATTGAGAAGATCAGGATGAGAAGAGTGGATTCTTTCTACGGAAGGGGTAAAAAATTGTTTGTTTTTTCAATCAAAATGAATGAGATTGAAGATTCGTGAAAGAGTTGATATTTCTGTTTCTATAATTCTCAATTTTCCAGGTTTGGGGAACGGCTGTTGTGCAGGAAATTACAGCGACTGAGATTGAGATTTTGCAGGTTTGGGTGGGTATAGGGAGGACAAAAAGCGTGATTGGGTGTTGAAAGCCGGTTACATATACTGATTCATTTACAGCTCTAGCTTCTAGTATGGAAGGCTTACACAAAGTCATGCCATGGTTGCAACATTGGATTGGATCATTCGTTAAACTTATATGTGGAGGTCTTGCTGATAAAACTATTATAAAGACCTTCCCCAACCTTAACCTTAGGATTTATATCATATGGATTCACTATTTATAAATCTTGTCACTGGCTACTTTTATCATCGTTTCAAAAATTATTATAGACTATCATTTGTTAATTTAACTATTAAATCAAAATAAATATTTTAAAATTAAAAGATTGTTACGGTAAATTAGCATGGACAAGTTTAAGAGTAAATAACTTCTCAGTCAACTCTTATATTATTAACAATACTCTTTCTTTCTTTTGTCTTTTGTCCCCACTTGGGAAAAAGAAAAGCTTTTCATCTTCTTCTTCTTGTGACCTATCAGAGGACAACTGTGGTTGAATCTTCTTCATTGCAGGGTGTAGGAGGATCAAAATGAACGGAATTTTACTTTGAATAGAATTCTTGTCACGCTTTTTGATGTGTTCGAAACTAGCAAGTATACTAGTCGCACAAGTAATAAAGTGATAAGTAAGATATCGTTCCCACGAGGATTGATTCTAATTGAATTTGTTATTTTCCAGCAACAATAAACTAAACAAGGGGGGTTTTGTTGAATGATTAACTAAATGAAATAAGAATGCAAATAAAGAATAACAAAACAGAAAGTTAATTTGAATGAAAATCAATGAGAAAAACCTGGTTAAGGGATCCTTTTCTACCACAAGATATGGATTTGCGAATTAATCGTAGAATTGTCATCCAATTACAGCATTGAAATTATCAACCGTAGATAACAACAAGCTCTGTTATCCCAATCTTTCCTTATTTTGTTGTTAAATAAAACAGGCTCTTTATTTAATCTCTATCCATTAAACAACCTAGAACAAGCTCTCTAAATTTAATTCAATGGATGCATTACGATAAGAAAGATAGGTTGATCTAAGCAATAAACACACAAGCTCGGATTATTTAACTTAGGTTGTATTCTCCAATTGCAATCTCTGATCACAATTTTGCTACTAAGGATTAGAAATTCAAGACAATTACGGATCAAGATTTCCAGTCTAGCAATAGACACAACCAGATTATATTCAGTTGGCCACCCAAATACAATCCAGCAAGCAATCATAAGCATTAAATATGGGAAAATACAAGCAACTTCAATTAGAGAATTGGATAACAACTTCTTGCACAATCAACTTACAAAAACCATATCAAGGGCTTTGAAATCACCCTCAACCAATTCAGATTCAGTTACACATGTTTAAGAACGTGGTAAATACAATACAGAGAAATTCCAGAATTGAAAAGGAAAGAAAAACTTAGCAAATTCTTTGAAAATCTTCTTTGTAGATGAATCTCTTGGATTGTAGTTCTTCCTCTTTCCAAGCTTCTTTCTCCTTCAAGAACTCCAAGGGATGAGAGAAATCCAAGATGCAGCCTCCTCCACGTTCTCCCCTCTTCAAGTTATGAAAATAAAACCCTAAAATGTGTTTAAATACTCTGCTACAGTAACGTGCTACAGTGTCCCGTATTATACATGCTACAGTGATGTGTGGAATTACATTTCTACACTTCTTACACTGTTTTGATTACAACTTTCGGTACACTGAATGGATTCATAAACCGTAAATTTCTCCAAAAAGTAGACTTCGAGAGCTTTTCAACGGTATATGATATGTCATCGGGTTCATTGTATATCAATACAATTAAATCCGAGAAGATGGTTGACTAGCAGAGGTGAAAATGAAGGGTTTTACTCCATTTTTGTGCAAGTTGCTCCAAAACTCCTACAAACATCAAAACCACACAAAAACATAAAAATACCAAGGAATATAGCAAAGAAACATGGATGAATTGATATGAAAATGATATATAAATAGACACTTATCACTTTTTCATTCACATGAAACCTATTAGTCCGAAAGCACCGTGGAGAACCACAAAAGTCCAAAGACCGCCTAATTGACACTGACGAGTAAAATCTCCTTGTGCTTCAGGACCCTATAGTAACAATTGCAAGTTTAATTATTCCATTGATTTTTCTTCTACCATAGAAGCTAATATTATGGAGATATATAAGTGCTTGGTCATTGCATGTATATCACAAGCTAAGAGCCAGCAGAATTGCATATTTCAATTCCTTTCGACTCGCTTGCTTGAATATGTTTAGCATTGTAGATATTTTTGGTTTTGTTTATATGCTTACATGTTTGCGAATATTAATTTCAGGTGCTCCAAAGCTCAAGAAATCTGAGCTTGAATCCGCTTGTAAAGATCTCAGTGTTGTAATTGGTTCTTCACCAGTTGGGATGGTGCACAAGGGGACATTGTCTAGTGGAGTAGAAATAGTTGTAGCCTCTATTGCAGTGGCATCTGCTAAGGATGGTCAAAGTGCAGTTTAGGAAGAAGATATTGAATGAATAACCATTGAGCTCTAAGTGTGTATGCAATTCTGATAGTTCTAACTATCTCTGTGCTATGGTTTTAGTTTGACACTTATCAAAAGTGAACCACAAGAAATTTGTCAACCTCGTTAGATACTGTGAGGAAGATGAGCCTTTCACTAGAATGCTGGTGTTCAAATATGCTCCCAATGGAACTCTATTTGAACATTTACATAGTAGGTATTTAACTATTGTTTTATACTGGCAATTCTTCAACAGACCTATATATTTTGTTGAATCTTATTTGGTCAGTTGCTTTCGAAAGCCTTTTATATTTCAATAGAAGTACGAGGCTCTCTGGAGAAGGTGTTAATTCTTTGTTAATGAAGAGGATTCCACATGCTTAGTGGGTAATTGAAATTATCACATGCTCTACTATTTTCGAAAGATTAAATACTTTAGTTGAGAGTATTTTCTTTACATCGACTTGGAATTTAGCTTTGTACCAAGTGTTGTGCAATATACTAATTCTTTTGTGTCCTGCAATTAAAGAATCAGAGCATTTGGATTTGGGAATGCGGCTGCGAATTGCAATGGGCATGGCTACTGCCTAGAGCATATGCAGCAACTGAATCCACCCATTACCCACAACCATCTGAACTCTTCAGCTGTACATCTTACCGAAGATTATGCAACCAAATTGTCTAACTTAAGCTTCTGGAATAAGAGAGCGGTGGGTGAAATGGGAAAAACTTGTAAACAGCCTTTAAACACTCTTATCAGTGTGTCCAAAAAGTAATGTTTTACAGCGTTGGTCTATTGTTGTTTGAAATGATAAAAGGTTGGCTCCCTTACATGATGGGCAATGGCTCTCTTGAAGATTAGGGTATTTGAGAATGGAGCAACCTTTTAAAGAAATGGTTGATCCAACTCTAAGGTCTTATGATGAGAAGCAGTTAGAGAAACTTGGTGGAGTAATAAAATCTTGTTAGGAATATTTTGGTAATTACGTTCAAAATAGATAGAATTTTATTTTGACTTAATGGTCAAACTAACGGAAGGGTAATCTATGATAATTTAAAAAGATAAAGATAACTAGTGACAAGATTTACAAACAGTGAATCTACCTGATATAAAGCGTAAGGTTAGAGTAAGTTCACAACGGTTACCCACAAATATATTGAAAGATACAAAGGAAAGTTAATAATTTTATGAATAAAATAATATACGAATGAAGGAGTGGAGTTTTAGTTTATTTGCTGTTGCCTTTTGAATGTTTACAGAGAAATATAGTAGTTATTAAATTAGGGTTAAATTTGGGGTTTTCACGGGTTTATATTGAAAAAATTTACATTTGAATTTGTATTATGGGTGTACGGAGTAAAGGGTGGCAAATAGCCCCACTCATTTTATTTTTGTAAAGCATAAGAGAGGTCAATAATTTTGCTCTACAGAAAGCATAAAACATAATTAAGTTTTGGGATTGCTTTGAGACAGAGCTAAGCCTGCATTTTGTTTAGCGTATTTACCGAATTTCAGTTGATTTGCTCTACCAATTGTCTAGCAAAGTTTCATGTTAAACAGTAGTATATGTTTATTTGAGAAGCTAAAGACAAATTTGATATTTGAGAATAAAGTTGGGGTATCTAAATATTTATAAAATTCATTTCTCCAAAGACCCCAAAAGTCAATTATCTTTTGCATTTTCTCTTTATTCTCTGGACACAACCATTCATTGATTAATTGAAGATGCCTCAAGTAACTTGCAGACAATTTGAAGTGCCACCAGTGGAAAAGTAGGGCCGTTCAAGACATGAAGACACTTGACATAAATAATTATGATAATAATAATATATATTCAAAGCGTGTAAAGATATGGTTGGTGGTCTCCTCCGCTTGGTCCTGAGATTGTTTTAACTATGTACATAATTTTATTTTCTTTTAAGCAGGCAGGTCCCTACACACTGAAATTTTTTGTTCGAGGGATTAAAATAGTAGTATATACCCAACTCTTATGAAATGTACAAATGAAACTTCTACTTGGTCCCTATATCCATCGATCCCTCAAAGAATGGCAGGTTCTTGATTCGTTGAGGCTTCATACAATCTGATTTTGCCCATCCAATCCTCCGGTTAATGTTGTCGTACACAACCAGATTTCCACGAAGAGATATATCTGCCAATGTCAAATGAAC
The DNA here is from genome assembly GCA_013180625.2 of Boswellia sacra. Taxonomy (NCBI): domain Eukaryota; kingdom Viridiplantae; phylum Streptophyta; class Magnoliopsida; order Sapindales; family Burseraceae; genus Boswellia; species Boswellia sacra. Next base: position 35,265 of record SNVD02012404.1, on the reverse strand, counting down.
TTCTAATGTACATAATATACAAAAACAAGCAAGAACAAACAGAGCAAGATGAAGTACCCACTGTATATATATATATAAATTGAAGATTAATATTACTCCTACAAACTACTTATATAAACTTATTTATACAAATTAATGTAACATCTTTGTCTGATCACACATCACCTATTTTAATAAATATAATTTATTATTAACATTTATTAATCCAATCATATCATATCATATCAGTTTGTATAAGTTTTGTATAAAAAAAAAATTTGTAAGAGTGGTATTACTCTAAAGAATAAGAAATGCCAGACATCTACCTCTAAGTTTTGGTAGTAGTTGTTTAGTTATGTGGCAACTGGCTCAAAAATTTGCTGAGTACAATGGAATTTAACAAACTTAAAAATCCAGCTTTAGATTTCCCACAATAACTACCCAGAAGTAGTGACATTACAGTATCCGAAAATTTATGGAGCAAGGCAAGAGTGTCAACACGCGTGATGTTTCCTCATGTTTTTTTTTATTAAGTTTCACTTTTTTATACCCAACAAGCATACCTCCGAGTATAATTGTGGATCCATCATGCACTTCACTTCCATCGAGTATGCCCAAGCATACATTGCCCTTCTTCTGCAGAATGGTCATTATGCACCTTTTCAGTAATCAGCATCAAACACCAGCAACAAACTTGCATAAAGGAACCCCATGTATTAAGCGTTAGAGGAAACTCACACTAATGATCAAGTAGCCCTCAGGAGAAATACGAAGCTTTTTGGAAACAATCCACCATTTCATCCCAAACTGAAGGGTCAAAGTCTTGAAGTATTGCTTCACATCCATAACAGATCTGTAATTTAAGAAAATAGAAATTTTGAACGGCTTTTCATTTCACAAAAAAACAGAAGAAAAAAAGATAACCAGGCATGTATTTGAACCTCTCTCCTTGAAGAAGAGAATGCCTACACAGAAGGTTAAGGGTATGGTTTATGAAAGAGAAAGCACACAAAAACTATAGGTTTCCCTTTCTCTGTGTGTGCGTGCTTGCCTCTTGCATAAAACAAACACAGAATTTAACTATATTTTGTTTCTTTTAAACCCCAAAATGACAAACTAATACATAACATCTTGGTAGGAAAGAGTACAATTCATCCTTTAGGATAAGCAACTAAGCATTATCAACTTAAACAGGAAATCTTTATTCTTGATATTAAATTAAACTTTTGGATAACTGTTGAGTGCAGGGGAATCTCATTCTCTCAATAGAATTTGCTTAATCTCTCTCTTCACCGATTTTGCCAACATTTTGGATTCACGACAACAATAAACTGTTTGATAGATCATGAAGGTACGGGTTCTGTATTTTTACAGTAGTCACGGCATATCTCATAAGGATTCTGACAAATACTGTCTCAGATAGTTATTGTTGTCTTGACTTAAGGGATTATTTAATAAATAATTATATGGGCCGATATCATATGAGTTATGGGGGCTACCTAGGTTGCAGAAATCTCTCTGATTTTTTTTTTTAAAATTTTAGTTTTTGATGCACAGTTTATGAATTTGTATGTTCCTTTACAGCTTTTAACCACCCTCTTCTCTGGGGTCATCTGATCCTTGTGGTGGATACATAGTCCACTCTTGTATTGCCTTTCTTCTCTGTCATCAATATACGTCTTTCAAGTTTCCTATCAAATAACTATAGCCCACACGGTCATTTGGTAATATAATGTCATACCTGATGGGAAATTTAGCTCGCCAACAGATGGGCAATGTAGGATCTGATGAATCTTTAACGAGTCCCATGCTAGAAACTTCTTCAAGCTGCAAAAATATATATAGTGAACTTGCTGCTTTATGATCCTTTCCTGATGCTGTGGATGAAAAATCTTACCGAAGTAACCAATTTAGAATAGACTTGTTTTGTGAAGTAGGTATAAGAACTGCCAGTGTCAAACAGTGCCCGTCCTATGTGGCTGCCCTGACCTCCTAAATTGAGGGGACTACTTCCATAATTCATTTTCACTATCTCCGTATGGTAAAATTTCCTTTAACGGAAGAGGAAAATAGAATCAGTGAAAGCATAATTAAAGATTAAGATGAATAAAAGTAGAATGCAAGACATTGCTTGAGAAGCAGAATCCTATCAGAACTACCAAAATAAAAAAAAATAAAATAAAATAAAGACAAATCTATCAACATAGGAGCAGACTAAAAGCACAAGGCAAGATGCATATTACCTAGAAACAATCATTATCAAAACCTAATTTAATAAAGTTACATTTGAAACCAGGGTTTTCAAGTACATAATTTGATAAAGTCACATTTGTCGCATGGAAAAATAGGTAGTTCTTCTGTATTAGAGCAGTGGCACCCACCAACAACAGACAAGAAAAATTACAGTGGTAGGCTTTTTTGCTTTGAGGTCTGCATGGAAACACAAAATCAACTCCCAACACAAGCTCTGATAGTAATTCCTGTGTTGACTACTGAGACTTTTCCAATCTAGTAGCTGGGGAGGTTGGGTGTGTTTGTTTGGTGCAGAAAAGAGGGTTGCTGATCCAATTGGTGGCAGATGTTCCCCCTCAGTCCCTCTTCTGTCTTAAATCAAATATAGCTAGGCAAGAAAGGCTTTGTTAAGAACTCATGTTTCTTGGTAAACAATAATAAACGTTGGTTATGAACTATTGAAGAAAAAGTAAAAATGACCATTTATTAGATCAGAGTATGCACTATGCATCATGAATATATTGTGTCTGCATATATCCTGCTGCAGCATTAAAGAAAAAGCAGTCTTCGGAGATCTGTACTCACAAGGAAGGACTGTCAAGCATGGGGACCCATGCCATACCCCAATTTGGTATGAGATCATCACCTAAGAACATATAACCACCACCAGCCGCGTCAGTGGTAAGGCAGTGACCTATTACATCATTAATGATCCCCTGGCTAGCCAATTGGGAAGGCAAACTGACTTTAGCTCTGCTTAGTCCAAGGATTCCATCTGTCTGCACCAGAGTGTTTAACAGCAAACCTTGCTGGTCATATGCACACCTTAACAACAAAATTGAAAGCACAAATTAGCATTTTAATCTGGACTGGAAATTGGAAACTTTCAAGTATATGGTGGTAAAAGGAGATACCCAAAAACAACATTTAACTTGGTCAGCGATCCATTTGTAATCATTAGACGAAGCTCATCTCTTGCAAGAACCCCCATCGAGGAGCTACGATCTGCATATTCAATCTCGTAGTCACACTGACAAGTTTCACAATATCCAGCCTTCTCATTGCTTTGAATTTCCATGCACAAAGAGTCTTTGGAAGGTACTAAATTCCCGATTCCTGGCTTGTACAAAGGATTTGCTCCCTACATCAACTGTTTCCATTAGGGTGAAGATCATTTCTTCTTAAACAAATTTATCAAAAGGTTTGGATCTCATTATTCATTAAGATTAGCTATTTTACATGATAGCATCCTCTTGTCTAAAGGCTTGTTTCTCCCCCACACACAGTCCCCAAGCCAACCCTGCCCTCCACCCCTCTTCCTCTAATGTCAAAAAATTAAAATGTTGAATCACCAATCCAGGAAAAGAAAAATCTTAAATAAAACAAGATTGCACACAAGGTCCACCAGTTGCTTAATGCAAACATAGCTGAATGACTGGCAGATCACTTTTCATTTTATTTGCATTAGCAAATTAATTGCTACATAGTGCAAGCAATAAACAGATTAGGTGTTAGCTTTCACACTATTTTGTTTCCACCAATTTTTCCGAGAATAGCTAGTTCTTAAAGGTTGGCTTTAAGAGTCCTTGATTAGTGACTACCTCACAGTGAGAGCAGTTTTAGTGCAATGTGTGTCTTCTAACTTTCCAGTCTACACGCAGATTAAAATATGAAAATAAGACATCTTTCTATCAATCCATTTTTCTTTCCCAAAAATTATGTTAAGTAACCCAAAAGATAACAGAAAAATTTACCCTTGAAAAATATGGGAGATAATATTCACTTGGTATTAAAAAAATAATAATGATAACGAAAAACCATAAACACACATTTGGGAAAGAATTGAGAAAATTTCATATGACCCACTAATCTGCCTAAGACCCGCTTACTATATGACCAGTTACAATTAAGCATTACCTTGGCGCAGCTGGTGCAAGGAGCATCACATTGAATCCATGTTAAGTCACTCCCGGTATCAATATCAAGATAATATGGTCTTGGAGGGTTGCCAATATGCATATATGTAAAATATAATCTGCAGGAAAGCGAAAAAGTTGAGTTAGCACCATCATTTGTAGCTCAGATGTTATTGAGCACTCATAAGTCATAGCGATAGTTATCATAAAGCTGTCATATATTCAATATTATTCCATAAGCCAAAGCCCATGATTCAAGTCCCTTTCTCTGGATATAAACAAACTTCTAGTATAGTCAATGCCATCACCTCCACCAGGATAACCACCATCGCTGCCACCATACAGCTTTAACCTTACTCTGCTATTACACATCTGATTTCAGTGGCACCACCACAAGCACTTGTATCAACCACTATATTCCACTGATATTGATTTCATCAAAGCCATCAATTTCGGGCAAACATCAGTGCTCAATTCATCCACTATAAACAACACCAGCATTGTGATCACAGGGACTCATAATTACATATGCTCTGCTACAAACATTATAATATTAGTTTTACAGGGAACTAGCCTTGTAACTGAAACACTGCAGAAGATAACAGTCAATTATGAGGAAAAGAAAATGCACAAAATATAGCTTTCCTTTCTCCTCTGAAATGCCTCAAAGAGCATACAGAAAAAACTATGCCTACAACATAATGGCAATCATAACATGTACAAGAAGAACAAGCACTCAGTTCCCTTCACGTATGACCCCTCTAACTAGAAAACAAATTATTAATTGCTTTGGTGACTGCCAACAACTTTTGCTGGATAAGTAACCTCCAAGTTTCCTATATAATGTCATAAAAAATCCTTGGAGCACGTTGAATGTCCGTCACATAGCACTACATCCACGTGATCAGGCATGATATCACTCCATCACATGAAAGAATTTGCAACGAAATCTATTTATACCAGCATTTACATTAAACAGATACAAAGATAGTAAATGTAAAATATGAAAGTTTAACATCCTTTAACAGAAAGGATAAAAAAAGATGTGCGAATATATTAGTATTGACCCAAAAGGACCTCCGAAAGCATGACAAAGGTAAGACATAACCTTTGTCTTAAAGATATTTTAAAAGTTGGGATGTAATAAAAGTGAAAATTTCTCAGTATCCTATCATAATTGGGGGAAATGCTTCTTTAGAACGGATGAAAATCCACGACTCATTACTGGAATTAACAGATTACCTGAACTAACAATCAAAAGTGATTGGTAAAAATTAATATGTCTTGCATTCTAACAAAGTATTCTAAAATCAACATAGAGACAACAATTAAAGAAAAAGCAGTAGGGACGTTTATGCATACCCATCTGGATAAACAGTCCCCTTGACAGGAAAAATGGGGGAATCAGAAACCAACTTTTTGTTTATCTTGTTAATCTTGGCATCATCAACTGGTGTTACAAATCTCCCCAACTTGAGCTCAACATCCCCAATCGAATTCTGACCAACACTAAATTTTCGATACAAAGGGAAGATGAGAGACTTCTTTTCCTCACGGTCATCATTAGAATTGCCTAGTTGTTGAATGGTATGTGAAAAGGCCGAGCTGTAGATAATAAGAGAGAAAAGACAGATACCCACAAACCCAAATAGCTTTCTTGGAAACCCAAGAAAAAGACTAGGAATTTGAGGGTTTTGTGTTGGTGGTGGAGACTGAAGTGGAAGTGGGTATTGGTGTTCTTGCTCTGCTTCTTGTTGCTGTTGTTGTTGAGCTAGGTGGGAGTGCAAAGAATCATCCGTTGTTACAGTAAAAGCAGTGATGGTTTTGCCCAAAGATGGATTATCAGGGGGAGGAAGAGTGATGATGACAACACCTTTGACTTGAGGTGATTCTTCAGATGGAGAATACATCTTCTGGATGGATGCTGAAGAAGAGAAAATCGCAGAAAACAAGTTGTGCTGTTTCTGTTGTTTTTGTTGTTATTTCATGATTATTAAAACTTAAAACTCAGTCCATGCACTGGATTGGATTGGATTCAATGCTAATTTAAGACTTTTAGATTAGACTGTTTCTTCTTTTACCCAGAACTATCAACTAACTACAAGTCAATTTTCTACGCGTAAGCTGGACCTGAAGCTTCCTATGTACTTCACGTCTTCAGTCCCCCACAACACCAGCCCGAGCAAGCAGGATTTGTTAAGGGGGAAAGCTGATTTTATAACCCAAATTTAGGGGTTTGGCTACGGTAAGCGCAAGGAAATGGTTTTTTCCTGCGTACAAAAATTGTAAAAAAACAATTTAAATGCCCGTAGAAAAGTTGTAAATAAATATAAAATAACTGTTTTAAATATAAAAGTTACATGAGTTATATTTGTCATTTACTTAACTATCTAGAAGTTTTACTTGTGCATTTTCAACATTTACATGAACTTTTACAATTTTATACGCATGAAAGTATCGATTCTACAAGGACACCGCAGAGTAACCCCAATTTATGGGTGTTCCTTCACCCCGCCCCACCAACCCCAACCCCAACCCCAACCCCAAAGTATGGAAAAGGGGTAGTCTGTATAGACCTTATATATCTTAATTTAGCAAGACAAAAGGATAAATATCCAATGCCTATTTCTAATTAACAAGGCAGTATCGAGCCATGAATATAGATTGTATGCCATTAATCATAAAAGAAAACGAAAATAAGGATGCGCCGATTATCCAATAATAAAGTAATTGGCCAATGCAAATAGCCAGACAGTGGTAAGGGCTTGAGAAGGAGCTGTTAAAGAAGGGGCTGCTAGATAATAAGGAGCTCTTTAATAAGAAGGAGACTTTGAATGCCCTTTGCCACATGAAGTGAATTAGTCAAGGTTGATCTTCAGATGTGAGATTACCAATATCGCGGTTGGAATTAAGAAAGGATAGCTCAAGTTCTCAATAAAGCACTTCAAACTCAATCAGATCCATTAATAAAAAATTGAAGTTTGAAGAAACATTGAGGTAAGACATTTATGATTTTTATGATAAGGTTTATTAATCTTCTCCATGTCATTAAAATTAATTAATTGATGGTTATGTTTAACTCACTTGTAAAATCTCTTGAGACATGTGAAATCTGGTCCATGTTACAAGTGCATAAAGCTTTTTTTTTTTTTTTTGAAAAAGTTACTTAGTAATATAGATCCAAAAAATTATAATGTATAAAAATCCGAGGGGTATATCCCAAGAATTACAACTAGGATGTAAAGTCTAACATAAAGTCCAAGATAAAAAATAAAGGCCACAAGCGGCAAAATCAAAGTAAAGACCTCAAACGGCCTTAACAACATGAAAGAAAGGCCATAGGTGGCCTGAACAAAGCAAGATTTTTAATGACCATAAATAGCCTAACAATAAAAGGAAAACAAATAAAAAAGATCACAATGGTGCAAACATAAAGAAATAGAAAAAAAAAACAAGTATGATTAAGTAGAGCCTTAACCCTGCTTGTTCTTCTTCTTCTTACCTTTCTTTACTGGAATACTCGGGGTGTCTGAATGAATATGATCAATTCTATCAGGTTGATCCTCATCACTTAGCCTATTTAAAGGCTCAAAACGAGAGGGAGAAGACACAAGAGGTTGCCCTGTATTTATCCGTCCTGACGAAACAGATGCCTCACGATTTGTAGAATACTGGATAGAACCCAGAAGCCTACCTTGGTTAGTCGCAAATGGAGAAAAAGAGTCAGAATCTGAGACTGACTCTGTACTCAAAACTGTAGCAGCCTTGAAGGGCACATCATGCATTGCAGAATTTGTTGGAGGAGTAACAACTTTCAAATTCTCAACTACCCTGGCCACTTCCTTACCCTTATGCAAAAGGGCACTAACAGAGGTATTTGCCTCTTTCTTATTACCCTCATTCAAAGGGGGGTTAACAGAGGTATTTGCCTCTTTCTTATCCTTACCTAAAGTGCATAAAACACTTGCATGTGAGAGAGCATATATTAGAGATTAAATGCTAAAGCCTACTCCTACAAACTTAAGATTTTAGTTTTAGTTGTAAACTTAACACTTTAGCCATCGAACGAAGTTGTCATTTTTATTGTTGCTGATCATGGTGTTGAAGGTGAAGTTTGCTGGTGGAATTAAAGGTGGCACATATGGTAGGATGAGAGGGGGACAAGTATGTTAGAAACAAGAGCTGGAAGCTTAGATTGATTCATAGGGGGAGTAGTTTATGGACAATATTTAAAATTGTTCTCTTATATTAAAAATTGGTGACTAATGTTGCTAGGCATGTGCTTGTAAATTATGGAAATAGTGTTAAGGCAATGGATTTTCATTCTTATTTAGCTTGTAAAAAATGGTGGCGATAGATTTCTTGTTGGTGGCTATAATGTTGGGAGTGGTAGTGTTTAGTGGTAGGATGTAGGGCCGCGCATGTGGGAAGCAGTTGCTATAAAACATGTTTCTTTAATTTTTTTGGCTTCTTCTTCATCAAATGTGTATTCTCCAAACTTTGGCTTTCCGTTTCTGCAAGATAATCACAAACTATATAAGAAACAATATGCTAATAGGTCTCTCTTTCTGCCATTACAAGTGTGTGCTTAATTAATTGCACATCACCTTTTCAATGGATTTCCCCTAAGAAGTTGTAGATATTTGTTATGAATTTTAATAGCCTTATGAATTTGTGGGATTTTTGCAAGCTTAAGAACAAATGAGATAGGAGTAATATACTATTAGAATTGAAAAAAAATTAAAAAAAAAACAAATGAGAAGGAAAGATATGAGTAGAGAGAAAAGAGACACAGAGAGCGAGGGTTTTCAGTAGTTGGGTTGGAAAAAAGAGATAAAGGAAATAATTTTTAATTTTTAATTAATGGTGTTAGGAAAGTGTGCTGTCCATCTAGTTTCTCAAATGTAAGGGGTTAGTGAAAAATGCCAAATCTTAAAGTTATCCATGTCATTTTTATTTATCACATCTATTAAAGTTCTATTTTTCTTGCAGCAACGTCAATAGATTGTGGTAATTTGGTGGAGTAGACTCGTGAATAATTTCATTCTTTTCATAAGAGGTAATAAGAGCACTTAAAATTTACTCTTCTTTAGGGATAGAGCCAAGATTTGATAGTTGAGGAGTCAATGGTGAGAAATAACTATACAAGAGGGACGATAAAAGAAAATTATTTAAAGGGGGGCAAATTGACAAAAATAAAAATATATGAACTAAAAGAAACAAACTTTAATTCTTTTAAATTATTTAAAGAAAATTTTTGCGTTGGGGGAGGCCAGGCCTCCCCATGGAGCAACGTACACTATGTTCTTTTTTGAATTATGTGTTTTTATTTTCAAAATGATTTAGAAAATGAATTTCTATTATTTAAAGAAACTATTTTAAGTAAAGGATATGCGTTTGAAAATGAATTCGTAAAATACAAATTTGAAAATGGTTTTAATAATATGTGTTTGGAAATGGATTCTTCAACTGAAATTTTGAAAACAAAAACAAGATATGTGTTTGGAAATGAATCATTGAAATCAAATTTTGAAAACAAAAATATAAAATACGTTTGAAAATGAATATAAAACACTTGTTCTTACAAATTGTATAAATAAAATGATTATTAACAAATAATATTTTAAAGGGCTAATCACACGGACCCCCTCTTGGTTTTGGCTTAATTTCATCAATATTAACTGTTTGTCATTTTGCATCACCGCTCACCCCTGATATTGACACAGGAGTGTTGCAATCCATGGGATTCATGATAGATCATCAAGGGGTGCAAATTGTTACAATGGTCAGGAGTGCACATGAACCAGAATGAGGGATAATTTCGTAAAAAAACTGGTATTGCTGTGCAAGAGAATTAAATGTCAAGATTTATGGCTATAAAAGATCTTGAAGTCAGCTTTCTAACACATTTGTCAATGTGTCATTTGGAGTTGTCTGCAGGAATCTATGACTATCTCTTCACAGCTGGTTCATATTAATGGTGCATTAAAGTCTACTCTAGAATTTGAATTTTTGCTTAGTTGGTTGGAATTTGAATTTCTAGCTTAGTTGGTTATGCTTTATTACCTAATGAGTTTACTTATGAGTCTTAGTTAATAAATCAGTTGTCAATGTAGTAGTTGAGATGTAATTGTTGAAATCATTTAATTATTGTCTTTTACCTATGCTTGGAGGGTTGTTCCAAGTTATTTAAGCTCTAAAGTTGTGTATTCAAGGGGTGAAGTTTAGAATTCGAATTTGAGTGAAATTTCAGTGTTTATAATGATTCTCTTTAACTCGGTATCATCTTGGTGGATTACATAGAGGTGGTGAGTTAGTTTGAGCCCGGTATCCTTTTTACATCCTGGGGGGGTGAATTTCTGTATCACATGGTGTTCACCCTGGTGGTAGCTTGTTACCATAGTTTGATGTTTATGGGGTCATAATCCTTGTTCCAGTCATTGCTGAGTTGTTTATCAACTTGAAGATCCTCTCTTGATTGTTACAATCCAGCAGCCCGGTATTCAAAGTGTGGGGGAATTTGATAAGTGTCTATTTATATATCATTTTCATATCAATTCGTCCATGTTTCTTTGCTATATTCCTTGGTATTTTTATGTTGTTGTGTGGTTTTTATGTTTGTAGGAGTTTTGGAGCAACTTGCACAAAAATGGAGTAAAACCCTTAATTTTCACCTATGCTAGTCAGTGATCTTCTCGGATTTAATTGTATTGATATACAATGAACCCGATGACATGTTATTTACCGTTGGAAAGCTCTCGAAGTCTATTTTCTGGAGAAATTTACGGTTTATAAATCCATTCAGTGTACCAAAAGTTGTAATCAAAACAGTGTGAGATGTATAGGAATATAATTCCACAAGCCATGTGTAGCACGTATAATACGGGGCACTGTAGCAAGTCACTGTAGCAGAGTATTTAAACACATTTTAGGGTTTTATTTTCATAACTGGAAGAGGGGAGAACGTGGTAGAGGCTGCAGAGCTGGAATTCTTTCATCTCCTGGAGTTCTTGAAGGATAAAGGAAGCTTGGAAAGAGGAAGAACTACAATCCAAAGAGAATTACATCAAATTTGCTAAGTTTTTCCCTTCCCTTTCATTTTCTGGAATGTCTCCATGTTGTATTGTATTTGCCACGTTCTTAAACATGTGTAACTGAATCTGAATTGGTTGAGGGTGATTTCAAAGACCCTGATATGATTTTTGTAAGTTGATTGTGCAAGAAGTTGTTATCCAATTCTCCAATTGAAGTTGCTTGTATTTTCCTATATCTAATGCTTATGATTGCTTGCTGGATTGTGTTTCAAATGGCCAACTGAATATAATCTGGTTGTTGTCTATTGCTAGACTCGAAATCTTGATCCGTAATTGTCTTGAATTTCTAATCCTTAGTAGCAAAATTGTGATCAGAGATTGCAATTGGATAATACAACCTAAGTAAATAATCCGAGCTTGTGTGTTTATTGCTTAGATCAACCTATCTTTCTTATCGTAATGCATCCATTGAATTAAATTTAGAGAGTTTGTTCTAGGTTGTTTAATGGATAGAGATTAAATAAAGAGCCTGTTTTATTTAACAACAAAGTAAGGAAAGATTGGGATAACAGAGCTTACTGTTATCTACGGTTGATAATTTCAATGGTGTAATTGGATGACAATTCTAAAATTAATTCGCAAATCCATATCTTGTGGCAGAGAATGATCCCTTAACCAGATTTCTCTCATTGATCTTTCATTCAAATTAACTTCTGTTGTGTTATTCTTCATTTGCTTTCGTATTAAGTTTAATTAATCAATCAACAAAAACCCCCCCTGTTTAGTTTATTATTGCTGGAAAATAACAAATTCAATTAGAATCAATCCTCGTGGGAACGATATCTACTTATCACTTTATTACTTGTGCGACTAGTATACTTGCTAGTTTCGGACGCATCA
>SNVD02012404.1:0-23104 GCA_013180625.2 Boswellia sacra | reverse complement strand
TCAGATTGGTATCAGAGCTTTTGGTTCAATGGCTGTTCGTACTCACAAGGCTGCTTCTACTACCCAATTGCCTCCTTCTTAAAGAGATGAACGAGATTTGATCATTGAAGATCTCAGGCGGCAACTCCAGCAAGTCCAGCAACGTTTGGTCATTGAAGATCTTATGCGGCAGCTCCAACAACTCCAGCAACATTTAGTAATTCTAGAAAATAAAGAATTCGCAGGTGGAATGCATGGAGAAGTAGAAGATCAAAGTCCTTTGGGCAATTATGATGATAATGATGCTGCTAATAAAGATGAATCGGTGGAGAATGATGAAGTAGACCATGAGTTCTTTGAGGATCATGGAAAACCACCAATATTTGATGACTTTTACGAAATTGATGAAGAGATCGAGTCAGATGCCTTGATCAATTTCAATAATCCAGAATTTGTTGATGAAGAGGAAGTCACTTATGCAGATCAAGGTGATTCTCTCTTTCTTATTCAAAGGAGTTTGAGTATTGCCCAAGAACGAGAAGATGATTGGCTTCGCAGAAATATCTTTCATAGCAGATGTTCTTCTCATGGCAAGGTGTGCAACGTTATTATTAATGGTGGCAGCTTTGAAAATGTGCTGTCTACGGAGATGATTGATAAACTTGGCCTTCAGACAAAGAAGCATCATCAGCCTTACAAGATTTCATGGCTTTGGAAGGATAACGAGATCAAGGTAAACAAGTACTGCCTTGTTTCATTTTCTATTGGGAAAAAGTATAAAGATGAAATATGGTGTGATGTTGTTCCTATGGATGCTTGTCATTTACTTCTTGGTAGACCATGGTAGTATGATGGGAAAGTAATGCATGATGGCTATAGGAATACTTATACCTTCTTTAAAGATGGGGTCAAAGTTATTTTGGGTCCTTCAAAGTTAGAATGTGTTCCTAAGCCTACTAAAGGGGAGGGAAATGCTTTGCTTACCCAAACAGAATGTAGAAGAGAGTTGGAGAGGGGAAGTGAAACTTATGTGTTCTTGTTGTTAGAAGAAAATGAAGTTAGTAACAAACCGCCTTTGGAGATGAAGTATCTTCTTGAAAAATACCATGATGTTGTACCAGATGAGATACCACCAGGCCTTCCTCCAATGAGAGACATACAACATTGTATTGATCTTGTTCCAGGTGCTGTGTTGCCAATTAAATCAGCCCGTCGAATGAGTCCTACAGAACATGAAGAATTTCAATGGCAGGTTAATGAGCTTATCACTAAAGAGTTAGTGAGGGAAAGCATGAGTCCTTGTGCTGTACCAGCTCTATTGGTGCCTAAAAAGAAGATGATAGAAGCTGCTTCTATCTTATCACTTCCAAATCTCAGCAAGGTTTTTGAAGTTGAATGTGATGCTTCCAATATTGGTATTGGTGCTGTTATTAGCCAAGAACACGGACCAATTGCTTTCTTTAGTGAAAAATTGAATGCATCTCGCAAAAAGTACTCAACTTATGACAAAGAGTTGTATGCTATTTGTCGAGCTTTGAAGCATTGGAGTCAGTATCTCTTACCAAAACCATTTGTTCTATATTCTGACCATGAAGCTTTGAAGTTCATCAACAGCCAACAGAAGCTTAATATTCGACATGCTAGATGGGTAGATTTTCTTCAAGCTTTCAACTTTACCATCAAGCATAAATCTGGAGTTCAAAATGTGGTGGCTGATGCCTTAAGCCGAAGACATTCTTTGCTGACCTCTATGCAAGTGAATCTTGTTGGGTTTGAGGTTTTAAAAGAGCTTTACAAGGATGATCCAAATTTCGGCAAAATATGGAGTAACTGTAATGAGTTTTCATCTAACCAATTTGTTTTGCAGGATGGTTATCTACTCAAGACAAACCAATTGTGTATTCCTCAATGTTCCTTGAGAGAATTAATCATTAATGAAGCACATGGTAGTGGCATTAGCGGTCATTTTGGGAGAGACAAAACTATTGCTATTGTGAAGGAAAATTTCTATTGGCCTAAGATGGAAAGGGATGTTAGAGCCACGTGAAGAGGGTTACAATTTGTCTGTGGCAAAAATCTGGGCGAACCTGTTTGTACACTCCATTACCTTGTTCCTAATGACCATGGAAGATGTTCGCTTGGATTTTGTGTGGGATTGCCTAGAACACAGCGAAACACAGATTCAATCATGGTGGTGGTTGACCGATTTTCTAAAATGGCTCATTTTGTCCCCTGTAACAAGACAAATGATGCGACTCACGTGGCCGATTTGTCCTTCAAGGAGATTGTGAAATTGCATGGCATTCCTAAGGCCATAGTCTCAGATCGTGATCCAAAGTTCTTATCTCATTTTTGGCGTAAACTTTGGAAAAAGCTGGGGACTACACTTAACTTTTAGTTTCATCTCATCATCCCTCAAACAGATGGACAAATGAAGTTTATCAACAGAAGCTTGGGAAATCTTCTGAGGAGTTTATGTTGGTGAATTTACGGCAATGGGATCTTGTTTTACCTCAAGTTGAAGTTTGCTTACAACAGATCATCAAGTCAAACTACTGGTCATAGTCCTTTTGAGGTTTTTTATGGCAAGAATCCAATAAGTCCTTTGGATTTAGCTCCTATTCCTTCCAAAACTCAATTTAGCAGTGATGCAGAGGAGAGAGCTAAGAACATCAAGAAACTACATGAACAAGTTCGAGAGAAGATTTTGAAGCAAAATGAGAGGTATAGAGCTGCAGCAAACAAACATCGGAAGTATGCTGAGTTCAAAGAAGGAGATCTAGTGTGGATACACCTTAGAAAAGAAAGGTTTCCTCCAGGCAAATATGCCAAGTTGAAGCCTAGACTGATGGACCATTCAAAGTTTTACAACGCATTGGAGAAAATGCTTACAAAGTTGAGCTACCTGAGCATTATGGTGTTTCCAACACATTTAATATCTCTGACCTTAGTCCTTATCTTGGTGAAAACAACAATCAAGACTCGAGGTCGAGTCTTTCTCAACCAGGGGAGCTTGACACAGGAGTGTTGCAATCCATGGGATTCATGATAGATCATCAAGGGGTGCAAATTGTTACAATGGTCAGGAGTGCACATGAACCAGAATGAGGGATAATTTCGTAAAAGAACTGGTATTGCTGTGCAGAGAATTAAATGTCAAGATTTGTGGCTATAAGAGATCTTGAAGTCAGCTTTCTAACACATTTGTCAATGTGTCATTTGGAGTTGTCTGCAGGAATCTATGACTATCTCTTCACAGCTGGTTCATAGTTAATGGTGCATTAAAGTCTACTCTAGAATTTGAATTTGATTGCTTAGTTGGTTAGAATTTGAATTTCTAGCTTAGTTGGTTATGCTTTATTACCTAATGAGTTTACTTATGAGTCTTAGTTAATAAATCAGTTGTCAATGTAGTAGTTGAGCTGTAATTGTTGAAATCATTTAATTATTGTCTTTTACCTATGCTTGGAGGGTTGTTCCAAGTTATTTAAGCTCTAAAGTTGTGTATTCAAGGGAGTGAAGTTTGGAATTCGAATTTTAATGGAATTTCAGTGTTTATACTGATTTCTCTTTAACTCTGTATCTCTTGGTGGATTCCATAGAGTGGTGAGTTAGTTTTGAGCCCTGTATCCTTTGTTTACATCCTTGGGTGGTGAATTTTCTGTATCCCATTGGTGTTTACCTTGGTGGTGAGCTTGTTACCCTAGTTTGAGTGTTTATTGGGTTTCATAATCCTTGTTCCAGTCATTGGCTGAGTTGTTTATCAACTTGAAGATCCTCTCTTGATTTGTTACAATCCAGCAGCCCGGTATCAGATTGGTATCAGAGCCATATCTCAAAGATCCGGCATCAGATATTTTTGAAATTCACATGGAGATCCTTTTCGTTAGATTTCTGTCAAATACTTGTAATTTTGTTGAAAATTGAGAGGTATAATAGCCATTTAATAATAAAAATTAATAAAAGAATTTATTAGAAATAAAAAGTATAATAACCATTTAACAATAAAAAAATTAATAAAAGAATTTATTAAAAATAAAAAATTAATAAAAATAATTATTAAATCTTCTTCCCTTCATCCTCTCGGTCCTCCCTCCCTTCATCCTCTTCTCCACACCCAAAAATCTCTTAACTTTCTCCTCTCCATCTCTCTCAATCTCTCAACTCTCTTTTCTTTCTGTCTCTCTCACCTTCTCTCTCTTCTAGGAAACCATATCCTGCCTCCTCCTTCCTCTCCTCTACTACAACCGTCATCGCTGCCTCCTCCACTACCACTTCCACTTCCTCCCCTACAGCCACCTCCCTTCTCCCTTCCCTTCACTACACCTAGCACTCGACGCCGAAGCCATCACCTAGTATTTCTCTTCTGTGTGTCTTTGGAGATGGAATTTATGAAGATTGTTCGCTTAAAGAGTCTCAATTGAGAAATATAAGGGAGAAGAAAGCGTTGGTGGCAGATTCGGTTTTTGTTTGTTTCGGATTCACCTAAGTCATCACCTAGTATTTCTCTTGTGTGTGTTTTGTTTGTGTTTCGAATTTAGTTTCTGTTTGTTTATGCTTTTGATGGGTAGAGAGTGGCAGTGACAGAGAAGACGACATCGTCGTCAGTAGAGGAGGAGGAAAAGTTATGAGCGTTGGTGAATTACATTGTTCTCAAGAAACATGACCAGATCAAAATTTTTTTCCAGAAATCAAATTAAAAAATTAAAATAATGTATCAAACCCAACAACTCCTCTACCACCATCGATTGAAAAGAAAAAAGGAAATAAAAAGAAAAAAGAAATTAAGACCAAGAAGAGCATAAGCAAATGAATTGGTATGTCTTGTGTCGAGTGTCGGATTATGAATCTCGGTATGCCTTGTGTCGAGTGTCGGATTATGTCAGATTCATAATCTGACACTCGGTATGCCTTGTGTCGAGTGTCGGTTGTCACTCGAAATGCCTTGCATCGAGTGTCGGATTATGAATCAGACACTCGGTATGCCTTGTGTCGAGTGTCGGATTATGTCGGATTCATAATTCGATAGTCGGTATGTCTTGTGTTGAGTGTCAGGTTATGTGGTATGCCTTATGTCGAGTGTCAGATTATGTCTTAGTATGTCTTGTGTCGAGTGTTAGATTACACTCGTTATGCCTTGTGTCAAGTGTCGGATTATATCGGATTATGAATCTGACACTCGGTATGCCTTGTGTCTAGTGTCAGATTATCGGTATGTCTTGTGTCGGATGCATCATCCGACACTCGACACTTGCATATCGAATCGTGTCGAGCGATATCGTCGAGTTTTGTCGAGTATTTTGGCAAGTTGCTTGTTTGAGCTTTATTTTTTTTGTCTTTTTGCATCTTTTTTAACTATAATGGCCTTGTATGTTATTTATTGTATGCATCATAACAATTAATAAACAAGTCAAAGAAATATACACCACAAAAAGAGAAGAAGAAAACAAAACCAACAAAGCAAAGGGTTGCTTTCCTTTTTGCTGAATAAAAAGATGAAAATTAAGATGAAAGAGGATCTGCAAATGGCTATGTAACGCTGGCAACAGTTTGATTGGTGCAAGGGCACTAACGCCAACTGCAAAGTAAATTAGATTGTACTGGAAATATATAGGCTTCGAGACACGAAGACATCATATAATAATGGATATGAATTGATAAATTAAACAACTGTAAAACAAAGAATTTAGGAGTAAATTTATATGTGTTAAACATCGGATGTAGCAGCAGTTAAGGAAAACGAAACACAAAAAATAAAAAAAATAAAAAATAGAGGTAAAAGTAGATCTATGCGTCCTGTAAGTGTGAACATCAAACACACAAAAAAGGTAACTAATAGGATGAAAAAACTACTGTAATATAATCTCTTACCTAGCACAATAATGATCTACAGGGTTGATTTCAGAGCCAAGGTGAATGAAGGTGGAGATCAACTTGAGAGTAGAAGAACGAGATACGGTACAGGCGAGAGAGGACGAAATGCACTGCAGAAAATGGAGAGAGAGAATGGGGAATTACTTTTAAATTCGTGAGCACAGTAAACAGAAATATATATGGCAACACACTGTTTGTGTATTTGGGGGCAAAAACGAAAATATGTTGGTTTTATGAAAATGAAATTTGG
This sequence comes from Boswellia sacra, assembly GCA_013180625.2. NCBI lineage: Eukaryota > Viridiplantae > Streptophyta > Magnoliopsida > Sapindales > Burseraceae > Boswellia > Boswellia sacra. The sequence continues at coordinate 17,001 of SNVD02012404.1, read as the reverse complement.
AAACAAAAAAGGACAAGTATCTCCCGAATTCCAACATGTTGAAAACAAAAAATACTGAAACGAAAACGGAAAAGAACACACCTGTAGCTTCACTTTTGTAGACTTGATATTAATCAAATACCTCATCTTGAGTCTTAATCAGTTACATAGAATAATATTTAGAACAATCATTAATAAAAGTCACACAGTATCTATCTCCTTTTCTAATAGGTGATCTATTATAATATAAAAATCATTATGTATGAGTTCTAGAACTTGAGTTTTCCTTTTAATTGACTTATATGGCTTCTTAGGTTGTTTGGCTTGACCACAAATTTTACATATCTTTTTAAAATCAATTAAAGTCTCAGGTACCAAGTCAAGATACATCATTCTTTTAATTTTCTTTAAATTTACATGTTCAAGTCTACCATGCCATATATTAAAAGTTTCAATATTAAAAGCTTTAGAAACAATATTAGAACTTTAAAATTATTCAACCTAAATAAACCACCACACATATAACCTTTAACCACAAATATATCATTTTTAGAAATTACAATTTTATTAGACTCTACCATAAATTTGTATCCTTATTGAATTAAAGAAGATCTACTAAAAGATTTCTTCTTACTTCAGGCACATGTCATACTTCCTTAAGAATCAAATATTTTTAGGGATCATCTTCAATTCAATATATCCAATTCCTAGTACTTATATGGTGGTGTTATTACATAATGTCTCTCTTCCTTCGCAAAATTTTTGATCATTTTTAATAAAATTAATAGGGAAAACAAAATATTATCATTCGAGAATTCTGCACGATTTAATTGTGTAATTGCATGAGGAGCTCATGCTATAGACATGCTTCTTTATTATATTGCATAATATTGGCGTGTAAAAATATAGCTCTTTAAAATTCCACATAGTGTTATGGTGTATTTTTTATATGATGGATGATGAACATGAATTTCTCCACACAAAATTGCAAAGACAAGTTAGAAATTATAAATCAATAAAACAATCAAATTATAGACTAGTTCAAAGATAAAACCCAAATTTTGTACTTCAACCTTTTTTTAATTTCAAGTCATCTATTAAAATTAGTTAGTTTTCAATTTGGTGTCCTAGAGCTAGACTTTAATAGATAACACTTGTAAATCATCTTAATCCTTCTCTTTTATATCATAAATTGACATGTAAAATGCACATATATAATTTGAGAATCACAAAATATGAACCTTCCCATCCAAGCATGACAAAAATAAACTTCGTTTCTTGTGAACACACTCCAAAAAAATTAGTAGCTATTTCCCAGTTTCTTGTGCGATATCTTGGCTTATCTTTCTCAGGCAGATGAATCTTAATATAACAGAAGTTCCATCTAATGTCCCCAAGCAATTCTATAATATGAGAAATTTATTTGATATGTTTTAGTAAAATAAAAAAAAAAGAAATAATATTAACAATTGTAACTTTTAAACATGAATATGCACATCTGGAGCCACTCCTATCTCCCATTAGTGCAATTTTCAGGCAAAGGTTTTGACATCCTTAATAAGCAAGTCTCTAATTGTAACACTGCACGTAGCACTAAGTTGAAGTACCTACTAATAGTCTCATCGATCTTATAAACCTATTACTAAGTGTGCGATTTTTTACATGATGAGCAAGAGTATGTAAAAACATACACACTTGCAAGACTATAGCAACTATTCCATCTATATTTAATCTTCTAATGGTTCAAATTAATTCACATAATAAACCGAATGTGTGTCCATCCATTCTTAGTTGACTAATGCTTTCATTGTCACTGCCTATCATAGTGTCTTTGGATGATCTACATCACATAAAACAACATTATCATGAAGATGGACTTCAATTCCAAGTGCCACATTGTCAACAACATGTAAAATTGAGTCTTTCTTTGATCTATATCTAAGAAACAAGACAAACTAATGATAAATACAATTAAAAAAAGCTGACAAATTAATCCTAAGTATGAATATATTAAAGCCTAAACCAAAATTTAAAAGCGTTGCAAAGTATACAAGAAAGGTAAGAAAACCATAGGATAGGTTGCAGACCATACAAAAATAGACAAATTATTTATTTTTCACAACTTCATTAATAGTATTGTTCGTTGATTTAAATTTTTTTTAATAGTAATGTTAGACTTACAACTCAAATAGAACATAAAGTCTATAACATGATATAATAGCATTAGTGGTAAAATAGAGATGTAACTTCTCTCATTAATTTTTGTTTTTCCCTCCAATGAATTTTTGTCATATAGGCTGCTATATCAAGTTGTAGACTTTGGATGGTAAGTTTAGCACTATTATTTTTTTAAAGCTTTTAATATGAAATCTGATACCAATTTATAGGAATTTTTTATATAAAGACAGTTAATTTCAAGCATTTTTTTTAAATAAAGTGGTTTGATAACTACATATTAAAATTTATACATTGAAACCAGTTTTTCTTAATCAAATCCGATGAAAGTTTAGCTATTAACAATTGTGTGATTATGCGCACAAAAGAGAAGGTGATTATACCCAATTGTTTTATAGGCCTCGTCTACATTTACATTTGTAAGCGAGTAGGCCGAAAGGGGAGTTGACTTTCAAGATAAAGTTAATACAAGAACAACATGTAAATAAGCTTGTTACCAGCAGCCAACACAAATAATTATCCCATTGAACAGAAATTTACCAATATATCCATTACCACATCGATTGTAAGCTAATCTACAAAAGTTTAACAGCTCATTTATATTTATATTTATATTTTCACATATTTTATATTTTTAATAAAAATATTATTTACATAGGCATAGCTTATACTTCCTGTATATTTAGCATTTTCAAGAAATGCCTATTATTCAACTCATGTACAGCTCATTTTCTTGGAAAATCAAGACCTGGGTCCATATGGTTAGTGAAATTCGAGGGCACCAAGATGAGGTTTTTCTTCTTTTTTGAGGTTTATCTTGTGTCTTGCTTTTTCATGCCAAAAGTTGGGGATTTTTGGGGTTTTTATGACTGAATTTTGGGGTTTTTTTTTTTTTTTAGGTTAATTAAAAAAGTAGATGTTGAGTGATAACAGAAGTTGTAGAAGAAGAACGTGAAAGGTGGGGTTCAATTATACGGATAATCTATGTTGCTTCAATTCTTTATATTCTCAGGTGATTAAAGATCTCCTTTTTTTTATTCAATTTCCTTCAAAATTTTCCATACAATTATGTTTATTTGCTACTTGCTTTTAAGGGATTCTTTAAATTTTCCTTTCACATGCTTCTTGACTTAACTGGTGCTAATTTTTGGTAGTCTAATGAAATTTCTGAAGCAAATTTGATCTAATTTGCATAAGTTGACTTTACAATTCGACTTGTTTTCTCTTCATGTTCTGTTATTAGGGTAGGTAAAACTCTGCATTTTTTTTTTCAATTGTTTGATGAATAATGGGAAAGCTTGATTTGGTTGTACTATGAATGAAATTATAGCTTAATTTGGGAGCTTCTATCATCTGAAATTTTGGTGCTTTGTTTGGTTTATGTGGTGGGGGGCGCGCGGGTGGGGTGTTTTGCTCTGATCATGTTATAACAATGCATTTTTGACAAGTTTGAAGATTCTAGGAAGTTTCTGGAATGTTTATTATAATGGAGAAAGGATTCAAGAACTTTTTGGATCCTTATGCTTTTGTTTCTTGCAAGAACCAAAATGTTAAATCCGGGATGAACTTTATGGCATTTGTAGAAATCCTTACAAAAGAATTTGAGGTAAAAAAAGAAAAAGAAAAAGAAAAGAGTTTTCTTGTAATGTCATTCCTAATTCAGTATAATGTATCAGTTATGATTCCTATCTGGATCTTATGTGCATGACCAAATTTTCAAAAGCAATGAGGATCTACCTGTCTTTTATTTGGTTTTCTTGTGTTTACATTTGTAGTAATTATGTGCTACTGGTTATGATACTATATTGTGTACCAACGGGTTTCCAGGTTCACTTTAATTTTGATAAGTGCTAAAAATAGTAGAAAGTATGGAATTTTTAGCTACATTGTCCTATTAGGTCCACTCTAGGTTCAACTTTTGTAGATTAGCTTTGTATTAACAGAGTGACAATGATTAAAAGGAGTAGGAGTATGACGGAAACAAGAAAATCAGTGTAAGCTATAAGCACCTCAGATATGCCCTTTGGAACAAGTGTGAATAGAGAGAGTGATACTTCCCGCCACAAATAGAAAGAAGCCAGAGAGCTAATTGATTATTCTACACCCTAGAACAGTAAATAAATGCTTCAATGATTTACAATTTCAAATCTTGTTAAATTTATTGGAATTTATATAGAAAAAAAAATTGCTTGAAATCAACAAGGACATCTTTGTTCTAATCTTTAGTCTAGGGCTTTCAAGTGAGAATGAAAGAGGGCTTTCAAGAGAGAAACAAACGAGATTAAAGAAGGGAAGATGAGAACAAGGGGATTGATCGAGACAGATTGAGAAAGAAAGAGTCGAGATAGGGATTTTGAAAGGAGAGAGACAACGACTTCATGAGAGTTTTCGAGAGGATTGTTGAAATGCTAACAGTGCTTATTTGGCCTTAACCTATGGTCCCCCCAGGATGAAATATCCTGCCCTTACACGTTTCTTATGCATTTATTTACAATCCTATCCTCACATCTGATTCAAATAAACACCAGTTACATCTTACTGTTGTCTATATTTTCCTCTTTATACTATCCAACCTGGTGTGCCAAACATTCCCTTAATGCGCTAAGCTTGAAGATGACAAGCAATTATGCAGTAACTTGAATTGTTTTACCTATTGCAAACATGTGTGTGGAATTTCACCACACATGCTCTCTTTTCTTACCCCATTTAATGCACCATATTTTCCATGGAAAATCAACCATCCTTGATGCCATTTTTTCTACTTTGCAAATGCCACCAAAATGCTTCGGAAACTCTTGCCACTTTATCCCCTTGATTGTTGAATACAGCAAGACTAAGTTTGGCTATAAATAGAGATGAAACGCATGAAAATTATATATACAATTTCACTTTACTTTCTTCTCTCAATGAATTTACTTTGAGCTCTCTTTTAACCTCTCATTTTTACTTCCATATCTAGCTCTATTCTAATTATGTTAGATTAAACACATGAACTATATATATAGATAAACTATATGTGTGTGTGTGTGTGTGGGTTGTTTTGTTTTGGGGCGTCGGGGTGGTGGGGGGGTGGGTGTGGGGTGGGGGGTTGGGTGTGGGGTATATGTGGAGGAGATCTTTTGACATAAATTTCTAACAATTGATCTACAAAATTTAATGGTTGACATAATTAATGAGTTGATAGCATTAAATACAACTTGATGATTTTCAATCTCAGCTATTGGACTTTGTCAGATCAATGATTATAAATTTGTGTTAATAAACTGTATCAAAAATTTGTGTTAAAAGATCCCTTCAAATACACACACACACACACACACACACACACACACACACACACACACACACACACACACACACATATAAGGTTATTTGCACCCATCTTTCTTATTAACTTAATAAACCCACTCTTCAATTTTAGAATATTATTTTTTATTTTGGGCCAATTGGGTTTGTTGCTATGGGAAAAAGCAACTTCTATTTTATTAGAGAAAAAATTGGCTTTAAAAAAAGGGGAAAGTGTTTGGTAAACCAACTTTTAAAACTGCCTTACTTTTCAAAAGCAGGGTGGAGGTGTTGGGGATTTCTTTTGCTGTAACTTTTGTTATGTACAAATAACCAAAATGGACAGTTGTATTATTAATTATTAGTATTTAATTTTAATATTTTATTATCATATCTTTTTCCTTCTTTTTTGAATTATTTCCATCATTAAATATATAAATTAATCAAATAATATTTTATAATCAATTCTTTTTTTAATTATTTTCAACAATGTCTATAAAAATTATTTAAATAATATTTCATAATCAATTTATTTTTCTTTTTTTAACTATTTCTCACAAATTCTATATAAATTATTTAAATAATATTTCATAATCATTTTTTTATTTTTTTGTTAACTATAGCCTAAAAATTTAGTATAAATTAGTTACAATAATATTTTATAATTAATTCTTTTTTTAACTATTTCCCACAAATTCGATATAAATTATTTACAATAGTATTTTTATAATATTTTTAATTATACTTTTTTAATCAAATTGTTAATTGTAAAAATCATATTCAATATATTTGTAAATCATGTTAAAAATTCGATTTGGTGATTCAAATTTTGACACTAGTGAACTCATTGCTACTGGGATCGAATGCATTGATTCACCTTATGGAAAAATGTACTTCGAGAAACCGTCTAGGAGATACTGTGATGGACGCCTCATTATCGATTTTCTTAGTCAATTACCCGCCATTGTTTAGTACCCCATTCTGCATTTTCTTCTATGTTCTGTTTGCATATTGAATTCAACTCTATTCATCACAATTTGCTTCCCTCCAGCTCATTCCCTTGTTTCCCTATTTCTTCAATCTTCAAGAAGAAAATTCACTGTCTTTTGTTTGATTGTTATGGTTTGTTGCCATGGCTTTCACTTTTTTCCCAACTCTAATGGCGTATGGTGATGCAGTGGACGCAATGGACTTGCCATTTCTGAATGCATATTTGGATTCAATAGGGCTACCAAGGGTGTGTTCGTTTATGAATCTGGTATTTTTGTTTTCAATTGAATTTAGGAATTTGTGGTTGATTTTGAATTATTTTAAATTTTGAAAAGGAAATGTGGTTGAGATTGAATGTAAATTGCATTGGAAAATGTGCAGCACAGAAAATAGGATTTGGATTCATAAACAAACAGAGCCCAAGTTTTCAAAAAAGATGCAGTTTTACTGCTGACAGGATCAACTATGCTTCCAGCCAGTCCGACATCGGTCAGTCTTTTTCATTTGGAATTCAAGTGAATCAGTTCTTTCGTTTAAGAGCTAGGGTTCTCGAGTTACTAGCTAAAAGTAAGAATTCTCTTATTCCCAACCTGTGACTTTCAGAGGTTGCGTAACTTGCATGACTTAGAATTTTGATGAAAATCTATTCACTTTTGCAAGTTACAATAAAATTATTTTAAAAAACATAAAATTAAAAAAAATTACAGATATCTGATTTTCTCTGGATGGCGGGTAAAAAAATTAATAAATACGTTCCAACAAAAGATTATTTCACATAAGGACTTTACATGATCGATCTACGCTAGAATGATTTTTGCTGGTGCATTTTATTCCAAATGTTGAATCAATCCTTGCTTTAATTATTTATTATATTTATGAATTTATTATATTTTTATACTATTATGAGTTTAATAATATTTCTTTTTGCATTACATTAATTTATTAAAATTATTACGATATATACTTGTTTTTTCTTTTTATTTATAATTATTTTATATTACCTTTTCAATATTTTTATTTATAATATTTTGTTTTTATTTATGATTATATTCTATTACATTTTATTTTCTATGATAAGGTTAAGAAAAAAAAAAGTTGGCCCTAGCTTGGACAAGAAGTCCCTTGAATTTGGCATTATTGGCACCAACATTAGTATTGTCTTAGTTTTCTTAAAAAATCCCAAACAAGGGGTTAGGACAAATAGTCGCTAAAATTAGTCAAATCCCTCATTTGCTCTGCCTCCCTCTAGAATTCATTGAAATCTTACGAAAAACTTAAATTGTATAAACTTCTCATATAAACAAATAACTCAGTGATCATGGTGATGTGCTCAATATTGTGCAAGGAATCAAAAGCAAAGTAAAAACTAATAAACAGTTCAAGCACACAGATCTATGCATCATTTATCATTTTTCAAGAGTTATTCTCAATTCAATCATTACCTTCTCATCTGCTAACAAAATGCAAGAAAAGAGGTATATGGTGTTGTTAGACCTACGTCAAGATTATATATTGCAATAATCCTTAGGACTAGTAGCCCGTAGATTTAAGGTTTCTAGCCTATATACCTTTATTATGAATGAACAAAATAAGATACAAGACACTTAATATTCAAACAACAATAAATACACAAACTACAAATTTATTTAGTTAGAATACGTTTTAAGGGTTAAAGAAACCCCCTATTATGCCATTCTTGATTTTTTTTTTTCACAATTTTTTTTTTAATCGGACCTGATAGAGACAAAAGCACATTACAATTACATAAAACTAAGCATACTCATAAAATAACAAAATCCAATAGTTAGAGAACAAAAACAAGTTAGTTAGAATGCGCTTCAAGAAAACTTGGACTTTTTAAGCCATCACTCTAAAAGGTAAGAAATAGAAAATATTACCTAGGGTGAAAGTCGAAAGAAATAACCTGAAAAATCTCAAATAAACACAAAAAAAAGAAAGCAAACAACAGTGAAGTAAATCAGCAGATAAAGATTATAAGTGGAGCGTCAAATCTAGTTTACGCTTTTTATTGCCTTTCGCGAACCAATGTATCCTAGTTGTTACTGGATCAGATGTAGAAACGAATTCTTTTAGTTTGTTAATCAACTCCTCTGCAGTTGAAGTTGTAACTAGGATTTACCTTGCTGATTATGAGATGAAGATTTGTTCTACATCTTGATTAAGGAAAGAAAACTAACCATAAAAAAAATATATTGACATTTAACAAACCAATGGGTTTTCAGTGGATATTTAGTTGGGTCCAGGAGGTGATTTGAAATATTTCCTCTAATGTACCACAACCCCTTAGTAAAGCTATAATTGCATCAGAGTTATAAAGCATTTGTGCAATTCGTTCATGCATGCTCGAGACTTGTAACTCTTCTCCAATTGTGTTGCCTATGACATGTATTATAGCTAATGGTTTAAGGATAATGCTCAGAACCTGATTCCCTCCTAAGTTTGTTGCTGTTGATACACACCCCATTAACCCGAGGCTACCCCTCTATAAACCAAATGAATACCCCTCTCAGCTAAGACCCTACCAAGATCTAGAGCTGCCACTGCAAACTTTCTACCTTTACCAAATTAAGATTCACAAAATACACATATATTTCGGAATTGTCGATTTGGTATTTTCTCCGTTTCTACATGTGCCCTAACCATGTGTATGACAATGATGCACATTAGGTGTTGTGGTATTATACAACTCCTGAAGAGAGAGAGAAAGAAAGATTTGAAAAATTACTAAAGAAAAATAAAAAAGTCTTCTCCTGATCCTACGATGACATGCTTGGAATCAATAGAAGCATCGCTGAGCATACAATTCCAACATATTCACACATGAAACCATGGTTCTATGATCTGAAGAGATACTTAGAAGACAAAATTCTACTAGATGAGGCCAATGAGAAAGATAGGGCTATACTACGAAGGCTGGCCCAACAATTTACTTGCCATCAAAGAGAGATGTATAAGAGAATGCCTGATGAGAAAGAAGCTAGAAGGCTCATAGAAGAAATCCATAGTGGTTTACGTAGGCCACTTATAAATGGGCTAATGCTTGCAAAGAAGATAATGAAGCGAGGCTTTTACTGGCTAACTATGGAGACGAATTGTGTCCAATTTGTAAGGAGGTGTCACTAGTGTCACATCAATAGAAATTTGATTCACCAACCACCCTTCAAGCTACAAGGAATGATAGCATTATAGCCCTTTGATGCAGGGGGCGTTGACATTATAGGTGAGATAAGGTCATCAACCTCTAATGGGCATTAATATGTGGTGGCGGCGATTGATTATTTCATCAAGTTGATAGAAGCTGAGTCTTACAGTAAACTGGGGCAAAGCAGATGGTAAAGTTCATTGATAAGAACATCATATATAGATTTTGAGTGTCACATCACATTGTAATTGATAATGGGGTTCATTTTCAGGCTGAGACTAAAGCTTTGTTTAAGAAATATGGGATTGAACATTATAAGTTGTCTCCATATCGGCCACAAGCAAATAGAGCAATAGAAGCGACCAATAAGAACATCAAGGAATATTAGCCAAGAGAATACAGACATACAAAGATTAGGCTGAGAAGTTATTATTTGTGTTATGGGGTTATAGAATGATACCCAGGAGTTCGACGAGCATGATGCCTTTCTCGATGGTGTCTAGTTCAGAAGCAGTCCTACCAATTATGATAGAAATGAAATCAGAAAGGGTTCTGATGGAAACCAAAATTTATGAAGAGGAGTGGATTCACAATAGATGTGAACAATTTGCCTTGATTGATGAAAAAAGAATAAAGGCCGGATATCACATGCGGTTGTACGAGAAGCGTGTTGCTCAAGCCTTTAACAAGAGAATAAAGGTAACAAAGTTCAAAGAAGGGGAATTGGTCCTTAAACAAGCTAGATCGATAGTGTTTGATCCGAGAGGAAAGTTCAAGCCCAGCTGGGAGGGCCCATTCGTTTTGACGAAAGTCATGTTTAGCGAAGCCGTTATCTTATCAGACATGGAAAGGAATGAGTTCACTAAGCCCATCAACATGGATAGGCTAGAGAAATACTATATGGTTTAAAAAAAAAAAAGAAAAAAGTGTGAGTAAAAAATAATTAATTAGAAAACCAGAAATGATTAATTAATGACAAGAGTTGTCTTATTGTACACATATTATTCGAAGAACAAACGATTCTACTTTTATTAATGAAATGAAATTGTTTAAAAATAAATATACATTTGAAATGTCTTATTATCTTACATAATAACAAAAGGAATGCATCTAATATCCAAGCCAACAATGAAACTATCAATGTCATCTTTGCCTCTTCGCTGGACTACGAATAGGCTTGCCATATTGCTCATGGCGCTATTTGGCTCGAATAGTAGGATCAGGAATAGAAGCCTAAAGGGTCATCCAATCGTTGTATCAAACGTCTGTCTTAAAGTCAGAATCATGGCACAGATTCTTCTCGATAGTCTGATGTGGCAAAGAATCCTTCACACGCTGCAGATAACGAGCAAACAATCCCCCAAGATCGAAAGCAGACAGTGAGTCTATGATCTTCTATTTAAGTCCATACTACCGGTGGAGTTTAGTAGGATCATAGAATGAACTGTGGATGAAACCTACCAAAGGCACATATGAGATACAGGTCTCGACTGTCACGTGCTCTAACCTCCATCGAGGACAGTGCCAACAGATCTGAGCACCTGGAATGGCTCGAAGCTAGTCGATCCAAGAAGAATGTCTCTCAAGTCTCCTCTTCATATGAAGTTGAGGACTATAACAAAAAATATCCCTCTCAGACAGTGCTAGAATAGATAGCTCTCTTGTAACCAAATCTGAAAAAGAAAAATAAGAAAAATAAGAAAAAGTCTGCTAAGTTGAAAACCTGAAAAGAGGGCTTAGGCAAAAATTAAGGCAAGCCTACTAAGTTGAAAACCTGAAAGGGCAGGTTAGGCAAAAGTTAGGGTAGAGAAAAAATAAAGAAAAGGTATGCTAAGTTGAAAATTGAAAAAGGATGGCTCAGGCGAAAGTTAGGGAAAGCTTGTTAAGTCAAAAATTTGAAATGGCGACTTAAGCAAAAATTAGAGCATAAGAAAAAAAGAGAAAAAAATTAATTCGCTAAGTTGAAAACATGAAAAAGTGACTTAGGCAAAATACCTGAAGAAGCAAAAAATTGCCACTAAACTTCTAACTTGGATCAATCCTAACATGATCCAATCTGAACAATGTTTTAACAAGAATCAAGGGAATTGTTGTGAAACTGGATCCCATCTAAGAATAATGGTCATAAGATGTGGTTCGCCTATATCGTCCAGTGAGACCAGTAAAAACTGTGCAAGAAGGCAAAGCTAAAGAAGGCGAAGCCAATCAGACGAGGTCTTATCCATCATCTCAAGCAAAGGCATGATGGAAGTTAATGTCACTCTACCACCTCTAATGTGAATGCCTATGGCAAGAATCAGAAAGTCAAAAAAGTCAGCAAGATCAGACATTGATGGTGTCTCAACAGTAGGCAGAATGATGCTCTTAGAATTAGATGAATGACAACTGAGTATGGCAGAGAATTCCTCATATAGGGGGCAAAGCTCTTGCCCGTTGAAGCGGAAGATGTGATCGTGAGAATCCTAAAAGGTCGTGTATTTCTTAAGAAAAGGAACGTCAAGCTTCACAGGTCGAAGGAACTTTAGATTGTAGAAACTACTGGATTAGAGTTGCTTCCAGTCGTCATCCTTAGAAGCTTCAAGAGAGGCTGGAGACATTTGAGAAAGGCCTCAAAATGTTGAAAAGTGCAAAGATGTGTCGAAAAGTACGAAAGAAAACTCGAGAAATGAGGGAGGAAATATTGAAAAAGTATGGAGAGAAGCACAAGAGGAGTAGCACTTAAATAGTGCAAGAAACAAAGCAGAAAAGGCAATAGGAGGGAGGACCACCGGCAAGAAATGGAAGGACTACCGGTCGGCTGTCCCACCATCATTTGGTAGAACAACAACCCGGCAATCTAACAGCTGGTCGGAGGTGGTTAGGGCCAAAGGCCCTATAATTCCCTCTTTTGCGCATTTTTTACTTCAGATCCTTGTACCGAAGAGCAATTTCGAGTTCGTGACTTCAAAATTTTGTAATTTTGTTCAAAATTAAATAAATGATGCTGTAGAAACAAATTTGAACAAATTTGGATGTAATTTAATCAAAATACGCACAGTTTAAGAAGCAGTTACGAAGCTAAAAATAGAAAATTTTTACTAAGTCTTTAAATTTTGTTCATATAATTGATTGCTTTGATTATTCATTATGAAAAGTTAAAACACAAAAGTTCATACATGGAAGCTAAATGAACAAAAGAAAGAAATCAACATGAAGGAAGCTGGTGGCAATAGTCCTTACTCACCACCACTATCATCATCATCATCATCATCAATAGAGAAGGCAATAACCTGAGTTTGAAAGGCGCTCAATCTCTTGCTGCAAATGAGCATTCTCTTGACGACTTGTCAATTCAAGCAAGAAGCATATAGTTAGAAAAACTATTAAAATAAAAATCATGCATCCATGCATAAAGCATAGAGTAGTGCTTTGCCTGACACTGGTGAGACATCTGCAAGACATACCCATGAGAAACAACTTGCATCCGAAGGACACACTCCATGGAAGATCATGATACTTGCATTGCATTGCATTTCATTTTTGTGACTAACAAGTATTTGAAGAATAACAGAAAAATTGAAGAATATATAGTCAAAAGACTTACCAGAGTGGTATCATAAAGAACGAAAGGAACATGCATGGTCAGATCCTCAATGATCACATGGCTGCTAATCTATCCATTGGTATCCCATGTTGTAGACTACATTACTGGGGTAGGCCTGGAGGTTGCCAATCACATGACTAGCTAGAACGATTGGAGTAGTTATAACAGATGGAGATGGACGCGACTGCCAGTAGCAACAACAAAAGAGGCAGATGTACCGCTACTAGAAGAAGAAATCCTCGATCTCTTCCTATGACGAACAGAAGAGCTACCAGCACGGTTGGAAGAGCCGCGAGTAGTACTAGGAGGAGGATGAGGAACCTCATTAGTAGATTGACTTGGCTTAGTATATAGCAATGTGGCTCGAGCCCACTCAACATTAAAATTTGTCATCACTAGGAACTCAATCTCGCTCAAGTGAATCTCAATTGTATAATCAGGCACCTCTAGCTCCAAGCCAAGTCAGCTGAGTTTATCAACATAACTGACAGAGAAGAAGGAATCAGACGATTATCTGGGCCTCTAAACCAATCCTAGACTCGGTCATCTACAGACCACATCATGCTATCAATGCATGGGAGAAGGATGTGGTAGTTGATAAATGGGGCAGCAACCCTCATAGTAGTTGACCAACCCTTAATAGAGTCCCACCACTCAGAATGAATCTGTGAAGAATAGAAATGTGTTAAGACTATGATATAAATGAAATATTGACTGTAATGTCTTTTACCTTGTCCCAAGTCATCGTGTGGATATAATCACGAAAGAAGTCCAGTTCATGAGATCTATCAAGCTCTGTACGGTGTGCAGCCCACCTCTTCATCCATGGGAAAGAAAAGTTCTGACAAGCACGAAGTGGGGAAGGCAGGACACCCAACTAGTAGGCCCACATCTGTTATAAATAAGACAGAATCAAAAATAGGATTTACACAAAACATGGAGATATAAAAGAAGAAAAATTACCTCAAGCAAAGAAGCAAAGCCGGTAATCGTAGTGATGCCTTGACACGCGCGGTCTAGACCAAAGTATAACTGGTCGAGAGCAGCACGGCCTCGATCAATAGTCCTTACTTGATCGAGATCCCAGAGGGTAGGAAGCAAAGTCAAGAAAGTAGTGTTCAATGAATTGGCAAAAAGCGTTGAATCGAGCTAGTACATGATAAAGCTATATGCATATTGATCCACCTTGACTAGAGTTAGGTTTGATCTCCTCCTCTAATTCATACAATGCAATTTACGGAATCGCGATATTGTTCTTGATCTTCACATTGCACCCAAGAAGCTGGCGAACCAAATTTTGCTTGTCCCTCGAGTCTGCAATACAAGCGTCGATGGTATAACCTCTCTACCACACAGAAGGCTGGTCAGAGCAATAATGTCGAATGGCGTGATAGTAATCTCACTAATCAGAAGATGGAAAGTGTGCATCGTGTCTATCCACCTCTCACATAGAATAACTAGCGCTCGATGATTGATGTGCCGAGAGGCATGTGAAAAATAAGTAATAAACTCATAGAAGCCAATAGCAGCAATCATATTTTTGACAACATCATTCTCTATGTCTAAGAACCAAGTGTGGGCTTCAGAAAACTCCATACATCTTGTTCTCATGGAAGTACTAAGTCCTAAGGCAAGAAATTGAAGTCTTTATATGAATACATGCCTAGAAAATTCCTAAAAAAATATAAGACTGAAGAATGAAGAAGAACGTATACCTTGTTGATCATGTTCGAATCCACGTCGTAGACAATAGGCACCTCTTAGTCCTTCGGAAGGCCTCTGAACGTCAATCTTCATACTAGATCTCTCTCATTCAAGTCAAGATGGACTAGATGACCTACCATTAGAAAGAGGAAGTCAAGAAGAGCACGTAGGAGAAAATATGAGATAAATCGAATGAAAAACGAAGCACATGAATGAAGTGGAGGAAGGTGAAGGGTCCTTATATAGACCCTCCACCGTTGTGCGACGGTTTTTCCACAGTCAGTCAGTTGTTCCTTTAATGAGAGACATAATGGTAAAAGGCCAAAAGAAAAAAAAATAAAGAAGAAAAGAATAGAAGAAAGAAAAAAGAGAGGGAAAGAAGAGAGAGAAAAAGAGAGAGAAAGAGAAAAAAATAAAGAAGAAAAAAAGAAAAAGAGAAGAAAAACTCTAATCGACCTTAAGATAACGAAAGAATTTTTGAACGAACCGGAGACAAGCACCTAGCTATGGCAATAGCTTAGCAACTCAAAAGGAAAGGAGAGTAGCATCAATCAATAGAATCTTTCGACTAATCCACATTCGGGGTGGCAATTTGGGTCATGACACGCTCACGCGATATGATTATGACACGAATATGATACACGATTAATAAATGAGTCAGATTCGTGTTGAAGTTGTTCGATACGCCAACCCGTTTAATGACACGAATAGTTAAACATATTTTATCTATACTTAATATGCAAGCTCATTTAATGATATAAATTGTAACCTACTTACAATATACATATTATAAAACTGAAAATTTTATATTATAAAGTAAATTAATTTACAAAATAATAAATTATGATGATTTTAACAATATTTTATACGAACAATGGTTTATTTCTAAAAATAATTTTAATTGATATAAATATATAGAATATAATATATTATGCATAACTAGGTTAAACAATTAAGTAAATTATATAAATTAAATATGACACGATTATAACACGTGGGTAACACGTTTAATAATCGTGTCGGATCCGTGTTTCATATCTTGACACGAATAATTAAATGGGTCGACATGAATGACACGAATTGCCACCCCTAATCCACATGGAAGAATTCCTTCAGAGACTATTCAGAGACTAGAAAGCAGTTTGCTAAAAAAACACCAAACAAGTTAAGAATTTGAATTGATTTGAAATCATCAAGAAATGTTGATATTTTACAGGAGTTTACAAGGACAGTAAAAAAATCCCCAGTGAAGGGTCCTATGAATACAAAATCTAAAGAGGTCAAGAACAAAAAATGCCAAAGCATAACAAATCAAGAATTTTCCCCTAATGGATTAGAAGAAATCAAGAACAAAATAAAGAATATTTTGAAGAGGGGCATGAACCCAACAAATGTAAAGTCTGAATAGATCAAAGAAGAATGAAGAATGCCAAAGGCAGGAAGAATGAAAAAACGTCTAAAGACAGTGAAGTAGTGCATGATAGAAGTTTTCCCGATGTGAACGCATTAGAAGAAACCATAGGAAGTAAGAATGTTTTAAGCTGTTAGAACAGGCACAAGCCCTAAGAAGAGCACATCTAAAAGTGTTGAAAATTCTAAGAAGTAGGTATACTTAAGAGTGTTTTAAGCCTTTAGAATAGACACAAGCCAAAGAAGAGGTGCACTGAAGAGTGATAAAAACCCTAAGAAGTATGTGCACTTAAGAGTATTTAAAGCCCTTAGAATAAACGCACTGAAGAGTGCTAACAAATCCTAGATAGTTGGTGCACTGAAGATTGTTTTATCTTAGCATCATAATGATACACTTCATGCATTAAAAGGATATATTTGTCTACACGAGTAGAGTGTACATTATGCATTGTAAGGATGCACATGTCTGCACTAGAAAAGTGCACATCTTGCATTAGAAGAATGCACATTGATAGGTGTCCAATTATATATCATTTTCATATCAATTCGTCCATGTTTCTTTGCTATATTCCTTGGTATTTTTATGTTTTTGTGTGGTTTTGATATTTGTAGGAGTTTTGGAGCAACTTGCACAAAAATGAAGTAAAACCTTTCATTTTCACATCTGCTAGTCAACCATATTCTCGGATTTAATTGTATTGATATACAATGA
>SNVD02012401.1:0-65443 GCA_013180625.2 Boswellia sacra | reverse complement strand
CTTAAGCCTCTTCCAGATCATTTGAAGCTGGATTCTTGGATAAAATGATCCTTTTCCAGTTTAAAATAGAACTGGGCCTTGCACCACTACAAGAAGAAAACTCGTCCGAGACTTAGAGATCACAAAATAACTATTGGGTGGACGATTGCTAACATCCAAGGCCCAGCCATATGCATGCTACAATTCTTGTTGGAAAAAGGATCCAAGCCCACTAGAGAAGCACAACGGAGATTGGACCCTCCCATAATGGAACCAACGCGGGCTGAGGACGTTAAACCAAGCGCTTATTGGGAGGCAACCCAATGTCTTTAAAAAAAAAAAAAAAAGAAAAGAAAAATAAAATAAGTTAATAATGATCGATTTTTATGTCTCGAGGAGATTCCTTTCGTAGGCCATCAAATTGATCAGGTTTTATCTCTCTTTGCCATCTGTCTTATTTGTTTTGATATTTCTTTTACTTCTTTTTGACTTTTGTTTGCTATTGTGTTGTTATCTCTTTTATGTGTCTTTAGTTTCGTTTCTGTTTTTCTTTCTCTTTTCCTTCCTTGTGTTTAATTTGATTATTTCGTACTTCGAGTTCAGTTGTGCAACAGCTTGAGGAAACATTCAAACGGGAGTTGAAGCCATTGTTCGAAGGTTTTGAAACGTGCATATCTGGGAGAAGAACAAACTCAATCGCATTATCGGTAATATCTCTCCTTTTCTTCTCTTCAATGGATGCTGATATCTTTCTATCGAACCTTCGTAAATATTTCACTTCACTTCCTCAAAATGCTGTGTTTAAAATTTATAAAGTACGGATGACTAGACTTTGGGCATTGATGCTCCTAAATGTCCCTGCTGATATCCGATTGCTTATCGAAGCCAAGGTGAGATTGTCCGGTGAGCCGGACATTAATCTCGCAAAATACATGCCTGTCTAGGAAAGAGCTACTACGCCAAGAGGCGAAGAGCGAAAAGGTTACAAGTATGTTATAAATGTGCTAGATGGAATTGTAACCAGACTTGTCGTTCATTAGGTTTTGCGTCCAGGAATAGAGAAGATAAACTTTCATTTATTAAGAATGGTTGAGTAATGAGTCGCTGGATGATGTTTTGTTAACTCTCGAGTCACATTCTTGTGGACTTGTTCAGCGTGAATTGCTTAATCTATGGACACAATTCGTGATGAATTGCAGTGTTATAGTCTAGGGAATCTAACTAAAAATGACCCTGTTTGCCAGTTTATAAGAAAACTGGATGGGAAGCAAATCCCCGACTCCTAGAAGGCGTTTCAGTCGTTACTGGACGTAAAACCAGAGGAAGATGTGAGCCACAATCACAACTACTTGTATATTTGAATGTGTGTTGTTGTTGTCGAATTTTATTCCTTTCTTGTTTCGTTTGATCTGATTATCAATGTTGTTTTTGTGTTGTTGTTGTTTGTTGATTTTGTTTGTTTTAATTTCAAGTTTTCATTTTGACAAACCAGATGACTACCCCATGATATAAGCACACGTGGAAGACAAGTGTGGAGGTTTTGTCAACCTCCGCCGAAAGTATATCTTTACTTTCATGCTTCACGTGGGAGACAAGTGTGGCGGTTTTTTTCAAACCCCACCGAAAGTTTATCTCCATTTTTCATGCACACGTGGTCGACAAGTGTGGAGGTTTTGTCAAACCCCACCGAAAGCATATCTATTTTTTCAAATCTCAGGGCGATAAATCTGCATCGAGCAACCCCCACCGAAATTATGTCCCCATGTGTCAAATTTGAGAGTTTTACGTGTGTATATATCCATGCTGCATATTTTGAAATGTCATTTCATAACCTGTCTTGCACTTGAATCGCATAATACATAACGTGCATCATTGTCTTACACAAGTTTAGAGCACTTGTAGAAATGGAGAAAACACCAATTCGGCGATTCCAAAATATATGCGTATTTTATGGATTGCAATTTGGTAAAGATGGAGAGTTTACAACAGCAGCTCTTGATCTTGGTAGGACATTAGCTGCGAGGGGTATTAATTTGATTTATGGAGGGGGTAGTCTTGGGTTAATGGGGTGTGTGTCAACAGCTGCATCCCTAGGTGGGAGCAAAGTTCTCGGCATTATCCCTAAACCATTAGCTGTACGAGATATCGTAGGCAACACCATAGGGGAAGAGTTACAGGGTTCTAGTATGCATGAGCGTATTGCACATATGGTCATTAAATCTGATGCATTTATAGCTTTGCCCGGTGGTTATGGTACATTAGAGGAGATATTCAAATCACCTCTTGGGCACAGCTAAACATCCATCGGAAACCCATTGGTTTGTTAAATGTCAATAATTTTTTTGATGGTTTGTTGTCTTTCTTGATCAAGCAGTAGAAAAAAACTTCATCTCACAGTCGGCGAGGCAAATCCTGGTTACAGCTTCAACTGCAGGGGAGTTAATTGACAAACTACAAGAATTCGTCTATTCACCTGATCCAACAACGGCTCGGATAGATTGGTTTGGAGGAGGCAATAAGAGGCGTAAACTGGATTTAACGCTCCATCTGTAATCTTTATCTACTGGTTTGCTTCACTTTTGTTTGCTTTCTTTTTATTGTGTTTATTTGAGATTTTTCATGTTATTTCTTTTGAGCTTTTTTAGGTTATTTCTTTCGTTCCAGGTAATATTTTCTAATCTTGGATTTTATGAGTGGTGGCTTAAAAAGTTTAATTCCTCTTGAAACGCATTCTGGATCTCTTCAATCCATAATGGCTGAATAAAGAGGCTAACTTCTAAACTTTTTAGACCCATTCTAACTAACTTGTTTTTGTTTGCTGACTTGTTGAACTTTGTTATTTTATGAGTGAGTTTAGTTTTGCGTAATTTAGAGTTGTTATGTGTTCTTATCTTTATCAGTTTCAATTTAAAAAAAAATTGTGAAAAAACCTGAGAATGGCAGAATATGGGGTTTCCTTAACCCTTGAAACGCATTCTTCCTTAATAACTTTGTAGTTTGTTTATTTCATGTTGTTTGAAGTGTCTTGTTTCTTGTTTTGTTTTTCATAATAAAGGTATATAGGCTGGAAACCTTAAGTCTGCGGGCTACTGGTCATAAGGATTGTTGAAATATACAATCTTGACTCAGGTTGAACAACGCCACGTACCTCTTCTCTTGCATTTTATGGGCCAATGATAAGGCAATGATTGAATTAAGAATAAATCTTGGAAAATGATAAATGATGCATGGATCTGTGTGCTTGAAATGTTTATAGGTTTTCGCTTTGCTATTGATTCCTTGCGCAACATTGAGCACTGAGCTATTATCACTGAGTTATTTGTTTACTTAGAGAAAGTTTATGCAATTTAAGTGTTTCTTCAGATTTTGATGAATTCTAGAACTTGTTTGATGGTCACTCGAGGCGAAATCCTAGACTGTGCAACATTAGGGAAATGATTTAGGCCATCTTTGGACCGTTTGAGCCTTAATAGCCAATCTTGATTGAAATTGATCCCTAGTTACCCCTTTAAGCCTCTGTAAGCCTTTTTCTTTGTCAACTCACTAAAAGATTACCTAACCTCAAATGAATTTATTCCAAACAGTTTATCCCTTACCTATGAGCATGTAGATCATTCACAATTAAATTCTAAGCTATGTTCTGGTTTTGGAAAGTTAGAGGAGGTTGGGATGTGTCATGAGCAATGCAAGTGAGTTCTATTATGTTTGTAAAAAAAAAAGAAAAAAAAAGAAAAAAAAAAAATCTGTACTTATCGTCCACGTACTTACACATTGAGGACAATGTGTTGTTTAAGTGTGGGGGAGGGGAAGTGTAATAAAAAAAAAGAAAAAAAGAAAAAAAAAGAGAACAAAAGAAGAAGAATAAGAGATCTATACCCTTAATTGTTCTTAAAAAGAATGAAACAACAAAGTGTGGGGGTGTAGTTTTCTTTTGTTTTCTGCAAAAAAAAAAAAAAGATTGAGTGTTCTAAATAAGTATGGGGGAGTAACATGGTGAATTGAAATGTTGTGTTATAGGGTTGAGCTCTACATAGTCTTGAATGATTTATGTGTTTGTGGGTGATTTGAGCCAAATTATTATCCTTTATCATACCTTCACCAAGCCAAACGTTACAAGCTTAATAAAGTCCTACTTGATCCTTGGTGTTGTGCATGTCTACATTAGTGGAGAGTGACTTGAAAAGCAGGCCTATGGAGTTCATTTATACATACATCTTCACTATTAAATATGATTCATTTTTAAGCATAAACTCATCCGGGTTACAAGTGATTAGGTGAGAATGGCTCTACACACACACACTTGAGGAATTGAAGTGAAGCGAAACTAATCTTTGAGATAAAATTCTTGATCAAGTGCATTATTTTGAAGTTTTCCTTGGGTTATAATTAAGTACAATCTTTGAGGCCTATTTGCAAGATGAAGCATTTGTGTGTTTTAATTTTTTGTTGATTCTGTTTCGGTTTAGTTTTATTTCATATTGTCGTAGTTGCTCGAGGACTAGCAAAGTCTAAGTGTGGGGGAATTTGATAAGTGTCTATTTATATATCATTTTCATATCAATTCGTCCATGTTTCTTTGTTATATTCCTTGGTATTTTTATGTTTTTGTGTGGTTTTGATGTTTGTAGGAGTTTTGGAGCAACTTGCATAAAAATGGAGTAAAACCCTTCATTTTCACCTCTGCTAGTCAACCATCTTCTCGGATTTAATTGTATTGATATACAATGAACCCGATGACATATTATATACCGTTGGAAAGCTCTCGAAGTCTATTTTCTGGAGAAATTTACGGTTTATAAATCCATTCAGTGTACCAAAAGTTGTAATCAAAACAGTGTGAGAAGTATAGAAATGTAATTCCACAAATCACTGTAGCATGTATAATACGGGACACTGTAGCAGGTTACTGTAGCAGAGTATTTAAACACATTTTAGGGTTTTATTTTGATAACTTGAAGAGGGGAGAACGTGGTGGAGGCTGAAGCTCTGGAAGTCTTTCATCTCTTGGAGTTCTTGAAGGAGAAAGGAAGCTTGGAAAGAGGAAGAACTACAATCCAAAGAGAATTACATCAAATTTGCTAAGTTTTTCCCTTCCCTTTCATTTTCTGGAATGTCTCCATGTTGTATTGTATTTACCACGTTCTTAAACATGTGTAACTGAATCTGAATTGGTTGAGGGTGATTTCAAAGCCCCTGATATGGTTTTTGTAAGTTGATTGTGCAAGGAGTTGTTATCCAATTCTCTAATTGAATTTGCTTGTATTTTCCTATATCTAATGCTTATGATTGCTTGCTGGATTGTATTTCGAATGGCCAACTGAATATAATCTGGTTGTTGTCTATTGCTAGACTAGAAATCTTGATCCGTAATTGTCTTGAATTTCTAATACTTAGTAGCAAAATTGTGATCAGAGATTGCAATTGGAGAATACAACCTAAGTTAAATAATCCGAGTTTGTGTGTTTATTGCTTAGATCAACCTATCTTTCTTATCGTAATGCATCCATTGAATTAAATTTAGAGAGCTTGTTCTAGGTTGTTTAATGGATAGAGATTAAATAAAGAGCCTGTTTTATTTAACAACAAAGTAAGGAAAGATTGGGATAACAGAGCTTGTTGTTATCTACGGTTGATAATTTCAATGGTGTAATTGGATGACAATTCTGTGATTAATTTGCAAATCCATATCTTGTGGTAGAGAATAATCCCTTAACTAGATTTCTTTCATTGTGTATTTCTTAATTGATTTAACTTTGCATTGTATTATTCTTCATTTACTTTCGTATTGAGTTTAGTTAATCAATCCTCGTGGGAACGATATCTTACTCATCACTTTATTACTTGTGCGACTAGTATACTTGCTAGTTTCGAACGCATCACACATTTCTTCCAAGTGAAAAAGTATAAGAACCATCACCCTCCAATATCTCTTTATAGCATTCCATATTGCTAGAAAAGAAGCAATACAACATTGCATTAAGGAGATATTGGAGGGTGAGACATCAAGGAAAGAGATTAGAGAGAATGCTATAAAATGGAAGAAATTGGCCAAAGAGGCCATGGCTCAAGGTGGAAGTTCTGATCAACATATTGATGAATTTGTTGCTAACTTCGTTAGCTCCAAATCTGAATGAATTGTTTTCTGCTTCAGCACTTTTTTTTTTTAAATTAAAGCAAGCCTATGTACTATTTACGCGAAAGCTAGACCTTTCCCTAATTGTACGCTTGGAAGAAACCAATGTAATAAATTACATATTGTTGAGTTAGGTGAGAAATATTTGGTGAGTAATTCAATGTATGTAATCAATCCGAACAAGTAAATTCATGTAATTTGAAAAAATAAAATTAATATGCCTAAAATTTGTTGTCTTTAACATGCTGTAAAAAACGTATTTAAAAGGGTCATTATTTTACTCTTAATTTGCTATTTGAGGAAAGTGTCGATCATTTTTATACTTATCCCATATATATTTTAGATCTACATACAAAATTATTATTTAATTTTACTGATTTTTTATGAGTAATATGAATATAGTATTATATTTCACCTTCTACTGTTATATTATTCTGATATAAAATAAGAAGTGTTTCACTTGCTTAAATAGCTCATGTAATTATTTTTTTGAGGCATATGGGAGCGATTGTGAACTAAATTATAAATAGAACTTGACAAAATTACATATTTTAAGAAAATGACATTATTTTAATTTCAATTAAATATGAAATAATTCCGCTATTATACACAAACTTGACAAAATTTATATTTTGTTTTATTGGTTTGGCATGTCTTGAGTAAATTTATTACATTAACTGACATGATTTCATCCACTCCCTTTTTGTCTTACTACTATAAAAAGACAACTAGACAATTTGCTTCACTTTTATATTCCAACGAATAACACGGCTTAAAAAAAAAAAAAAGCAAAAAGCGGAAAAAAATATACGAAAATAAACAAAAGAAAAGCATATGGGCGCTGCTGAAGTAGTTGGTAAACAAAACTTGATCTCTACTTGATAATATATAATATTAATATTCCCACTATCAACTTATTTTCTTATTGACAAATTATCCTCTTTAGCTGTCATAGTTGACAAACAAAACTAGATCTCTACTTCATAATACATAATATTATTCCCACCATCAATTATTTTCTTTGTGCCAAATCATCCTCTCTTGCTATCAACTATTAGATCAAGATTCCATGAAAAGGTTGTCAAACAGTTTCACAATTTTAATTAAAAACCCAAGTTTCAATAAACAGTCCGGCCCATATAATGAGACTTTTTGTCTTATATATTTGTAACTTGTAGAACTTGGACAACGAAATCCCAGTATTCATTTATTTAATAAACGTGAATAGGGGTGTTCAAAAATCCCCGATCCGATCTAACCCGACCTGATTCGATCGGGTTGGTCGGGTTTTTTCGGGTCGGTATAAATAGTGACTCGAATCGGGTTAAAATAATCGGGTTTAAACAGTATCAGGTTATAAATCGGGTTTGGATATTTGTCTTAATTAAATTAAACCCGATTTGACCCGATCGGGTTGATCGGGTTTTTGTCGGGTCGGTATTGAATAGTAACCCCGAATCGGGTTAAAATAATCGGGTTTAAACAGTATCGGATTGCGATCGGGTATGAAAAACCCGACCCGGCCCGGCCCGTGAACACACCTAAACGTGAATCCAAATATTCCAACAGTCCTGCAGTGACTCAAAGCGGTTGGACGTTAAATCTAACTGAGACAACAGGAATAATATAACCATGGTTAAATTAACAAACCTTAGACTTGGAATTCAATATTATTACAATTTAAAAATTATTTGTCATCCCCAAATTACAGTCACTTGTCTCCATCATACACCAATGCCTCCATCACAGATCTCCTTCACGGCAACACCACCTTCACAGGTCTCCTTCACGTAGACTATCACCATCGCAGATTGCAATCTCCTTCATGATCAAGGGCGTAGCCATAGTCGGATCAACGAAGGGACCCGGGGAGCCCAGCCCCCTCTTAAAATTTAAGAATTTTTTTCCTGCTTCACATTTATCAGATTACAATTACACCCTTCTTTAAAAAAAATTAATTTTTAGATATTGTTCTTCAATTTTTTCATTATTAGCGTCTCAAACATTTATATTCTACATGATTCTACTCTAATATCACACATAGGCCCCTCTTTTATACAAATAATATAATTGAAAGATATTGTACATTTTATAATTTTGTGAGCTTCTTGTGTCCACTTATTAAAAAAAAAAAGAGTTTGTGTTTGATTAATGTGTAAGATTTGCTTGTAAATCCTAGACCTAAAACTTAAATTTTGCATCATAATGCTCATTTTTTAGATTATAAATAAAGATAATTTTGATACTATTAACAATAAAGTAATTATGAAGTATTTTAAAAAATATGACTTTTTTTGGGGGTTAAAAAAATTTCAAAAAATTTTTGTGAACCAGAAGAGCATGCATGAAGAGATCTAATTAATAAAAAAGAAAAAGATAAACATAATTATGGTGACATAACAAACTTTTTATTCATTAATATATAAATTCTATTTAAAAAAGAACTCAAATCATCTTCAAATTTGTTAAGTTGATTTAATTCTATTGAAAAATGAATAAATAAAAAGTTTAGATAACTAAATGTAAATATAAGAACAAAATAAAAATACTACATAAAAAATTATTTGAGAGAAGAGAAAAAAAAAAGGTGCGGTCCGGTACATAGAAATGACTCTAAATACATCAGAGTAAGAGAAAGCCCACCATTTTGGAGGCATATTGTGAAGCGTGGAATTTATAAGTTTATATAAGTTGAGTTGGAAGAATTTATTGTTTTAATAAAACTTAATAATAGGGATTTGTTTAAAAGAGGAAATTATTTATTAAAATTAAAATTAATTACAAGAGGAGATTAGAAAATTGTTTTGGGTAAGTTTTTGAAAAAATTGAAAAAATGGACAGAATTAGGGGCCCTTAGTAAAATTTGGACACATCTTGAAAAATTTTCATGCCATAGACACTTTCTTGACAAAAAGACTAAAATACCATTTCCCTTATGTAATTGAATTTAGAAAAAAAAAAGAAGTGGACGAAACAAATAAATCAGTCACTCCTTCATACACATCACTGTCCGAAACAATCTTCAACAGCTGAAGCTGAGCAACAAGTTAAGAAAAACTTTTGTTAATCTCTCTCTAAATGGCATGAAAATTTTAGTAGGTTGTAATGTTTTGGTTATTTATTGTTTCGATAACTGTCAACCACATTATGTAGTTAAAAATAGGGATATGTATGTGAACTAAGGTTAGAGATAGTGCGGTTTTTGTCAACATTTGTTGAAAATTGGCAATCGTTGTGAGAAAATTTGGTATCACAGTTGACGGGGAATAAGACAAGATTTGTCGAAATGCATCGAGTGTTGAGGAGTTGTGTCGAATTGATTCTCGACATATCGGATGGTCATGTCGAGTGTTTAGGGGTTGTGTTGAGTCTAGAATCGAGTGTCGTGTTAGTGCATTGAGTGAAGTGTCGAACGTTACGAGTGTCAGATGTAAATTTCGTCGAGTTTGTGTGTCGAGTACATTTGTGTCATTTTAGTTGAGCGTCGGTCGCCGTGCATCGCGTGTCGAGATGGTTGTCGAGTGTCAAATGTTGAGCATTTACCTTGAGTTTCATCGAGCGTTTAGGCAGAAATGTCATTTCTATTGCTTTTGTAAGTAATTTTGTAATGATTTATTTTCCACAGACTTATATGATATGTCTTTATCATGTAGGAAATGGAAACTTTACGCATACTTATTCTATACAATGATCTTGGACTATGCAAGAGAATGGTGGTTATTTATACACTGGTGGGAGGGCGAAGCCATTGATAATTTGTAGGTCTGCTGCCTATAATGAGTTGGTTGACTGTATTAGTACTAAAATGGGTTGGGATCTTCGTATGCACAACATAAGTTTAGAGGTTCAATTTGCTTTTAAGGGTCTTCTGCCAATGCCAACTCCTATTGAGATTGACAACGATGTTTGTTTCTTTATACAACATTGTTTGGAGGACTAATAGCCATATACACCGTTACTTATCAAAGTTAAAGATAGGGAGAAGTGAAGACAAAGGTCAGGATCTGATGCAGTACGTAGGCGATAAAGATCTTCTCATCCCTCTATGTTTCGCTCAGCAAGTAGAAGCAACCAATTGAGTCCACTCCTGTTTGTGCACAACACAATTGAATGATGACGTTAGCATTGAGTTTGAGTAGTATTTAGGGCATACAGGGCATGAGTCAGTTGGGATTTTAGTTGAAAATGAAGAAAGAGTGCCCTCGTCGATGCCATTGAGATTGGTACGTCATGTTGATAGCATTAGAGAGTTTGAGAGTTTAGGTAATATTGATGTTAGTAATACTAGTAATGATGTTAATGATAACGATGGTGGTAATGAAGATTACGAAGATAATGATGATGGTAGTGATGATGTTAGCGAGCACGTTGACGATGACAATGACGATTGCACTATTTGTAATGAGAATGATGTTGAGGGTTTGGATGATTTTATTGTTGATGGCTAGGATATAAACGGTTCACATTTTGATAATGATGAACAGACGGAGAGCATGAATGATGTGAACCAGGATATGCTGTTTACCATTCCTTCTCTAATTCACTCCGCATCTACTCCTCCACTATACGAACATCAGCAAGATCCAAAGTGTCGAATAATGAGCCGAGAATGGATGCAAATCGTAGACATGAAGAAGCTTATTTGGGCTATGAGAATGACAGTCGTCAGGCTAGCACAATCAGGTGGATGCCGCCTATTGTGCATTCATCATCCACAGATGGCGATGGTGCTTCATCTTTTGTAGTTGATGGGATTAAGGTTGGGATTGGGCAGATGTTTAACAACAAAACAGAGCTTCATGAGAAGTTATCAAATTTGGCACTAAGACGGAACTTTCAATTTAAAGTGAGAGACTCCAATGGAATAAGGTTTGAGGTTGTCTGCTGATAAGTGTCTATTTAAGTATTATTTTCATATCAATTCGTCCATGTTTCTTTGTTATATTCCTTGGTATTTTTATGTTTTTGTGTGGTTTTGATGTTTGTAGGAGTTTTGGAGCAACTTGCACAAAAATGGAGTAAAACCCTTCATTTTCACCTCTGCTAGTCAACCATCTTCTCGGATTTAATTGTATTGATATACAATGAACCCGATGACATATTATATACCGTTGGAAAGCTCTCGAAGTCTATTTTCTCTAGAAATTTACGGTTTATAAATCCATTCAGTGTACCAAAAGTTGTAATTAAAACAGTGTGAGAAGTATAGAAATGTAATTCCACAAATCACTGTAGCATGTATAATACGGGACACTGTAGCAGGTTACTGTAGCAGAGTATTTAACACATTTTAGGGTTTTATTTTGATAACTTGAAGAGGGGAGAACGTGGTGGAGGCTGCAGCTCTGGAATTCTTTCATCTCTTGGAGTTCTTGAAGGAGAAAGGAAGCTTGGAAAGAGAAGAACTACAATCCAAAGAGAATTACATCAAATTTGCTAAGTTTTTCCCTTCCCTTTCATTTTCTGGAATGTCTCCATGTTGTATTGTATTTACCACGTTCTTAAACATGTGTAACTGAATCTGAATTGGTTGAGGGTGATTTCAAAGCCCCTGATATGGTTTTTGTAAGTTGATTGTGCAAGAAGTTGTTATCCAATTCTCTAATTGAATTTGCTTGTATTTTCCTATATCTAATGCTTATGATTGCTTGCTGGATTGTATTTCGAATGGCCAACTGAATATAATCTGGTTGTTGTCTATTGCTAGACTAGAAATCTTGATCCGTAATTGTCTTGAATTTCTAATCCTTAGTAGCAAAATTGTGATCAGAGATTGCAATTGGAGAATACAACCTAAGTTAAATAATCCGAGCTTGTGTGTTTATTGCTTAGATCAACCTATCTTTCTTATCGTAATGCATCCATTGAATTAAATTTAGAGAGCTTGTTCTAGGTTGTTTAATGGATAGAGATTAAATAAAGAGCCTGTTTTGTTTAACAACAAAGTAAGGAAAGATTGGGATAACAGAGCTTGTTGTTATCTACGGTTGATAATTTCAATGGTGTAATTGGATGACAATTCTGTGATTAATTTGCAAATCCATATCTTGTGGTAGAGAATAATCCCTTAACCAGATTTCTTTCATTGTGTATTTCTCAATTGATTTAACTTTGCATTGTATTATTCTTCATTTACTTTCGTATTGAGTTTAGTTAATCAATCAACAAAACCCCCCATTTATTCTGTTTTCGCTTTTGAATAACAAATTTAATTAGAATCAATCCTCGTGGGAACGATATCTTACTCATCACTTTATTACTTGTGCGACTAGTATACTTGCTAGTTTTGAACGCATCACACATTTCTTCCAAGTGAAAAAGTATAAGAACCATCACACATACTCGAGAGTCGGATTTCACCCAAATCACAAACAGGCAATTGCACATGTCATTGGCAAACATATTAAGAGCAAATTCGTTGAGGCATCGAGAATATATCATTCAAAGGATATTATGTCTGATGTTTAGGAGTCATTGGGTGTTAATATGGCATACAACAAGGAATGGAGGGCGAAGGAGGCAGCTTGGCAAGAACTTCACGGATCGCATGAGGAATCATTCACACTACTCCCCAGTACATGTACATGATTAAGAAAGCAAACCCGGAGACCAAAATTGCTTTTGAAACTGATGAAAATAACCATTTTAGATACTTTTTCATGAGTATGGGGGCCTCTATTGCTGGATTTGCATCATCAATTAGGCCAGTTATCGCAGTTGATGGTTCTTTTTTGAAAGGGAAATATAAAGGTACAATGTTTTTGGCTTTTTGTATGGATGGAAATAAACAAATATACCGTTTGGAATTTGGAGTTGGGCATTCTAAAAATGATGATTCGTGGAACTGGTTCATGAGACAGTTGCGTGATCATGTTGTACAAAATGTTGAGATCTTGTTTTCATTTCTGACCGTCATCATAGCATTGAACGAGCTATTATAGCAATTTTCCCTCATGCACTGCATAGATTGTGCACTCATCATCTGAAGGATAACTTGAAGGCAACTTTCAAGGACAAGACATTGTTGGAGATATACTACTGAGCTGCAAGGACATATCTCTGTGCTGATTTCAACTATCACATGCGGTAAATTGAATTGTATATGCTAGCAGTAGCAACTTATCTTCGAGAGATTGGAGTCGAGAAATGGGCACGTTCACAGTTTTATGGTCGATGGTATAACATCATGACAACAAATATAGCTGAGTCGATGAACAACTGCTTGTGACACCATCGATTCCTCTCGGTGACATTGTTAGTAAATTATTACCGGGCCAACTTGCAGCAATGGTTCTATGAGTGTCGATAATTATTTACTAACTCAGAATTACATCTCTCACCGTGGGCTAACAAGTTGATGGAGGAGCATTTAAAGGAGGGAGAACGTATGAGGGTTAGTGGTATCTCTCTTACTATGTATGAGGCTAGAGGCAACGACCGTGTTAGCATTGTTGACATGCACGCTTGTACATGCACGTGCTGAATATTTGATCTTGACTAGCTTCTGTGTGCACATATATTAGCTATTTGCAAACGTATGAATCTACTAACATGCCATGATTATTGTGCCCATTGGTATACGACTGAAACATTACTACATGCATATGCTCTGCCAGTTGTTCCTGTTGGAGTTAGTGAGCATTGGCTGGTTCCTGAGGCGGTTCGCAGTAGAGTGGTTCTACCGCCAGTCATGAGGAGACCAGCCGGTCATCCTTAGAGGAATCGAATCCCTTCCGTCGGTGAGTCTAGCTCGTCTCAAACTTGCAGACGATGCGAAAGTTTTGGGCACAATCGTCAAACATGTCGAAACCCATTTCCACTTCATGACAGGGGATGATGTCTACCAAATGCGGGTAAGGAGTTACTTTGTCTATGTAATATTATTTGTTTGCTGAAAGCGACGTAGTATATTTATTTTATTCCAATTTGTGGCTTGTTCAAATTAATAACTTTCATATATGTGATTTTGTCATTGTATAAAACATTCATGTATGAAACATTCATTTATGTGCTTCGTCAATGTATGTAACATTAATATATTAAACACGAATTTATGTGCTTTTTCATTAATTTATTTACTAGTTTTCGTATCACTATACATGGAAAACATGTGCGACTATACAAAAAATGTCACTATACAATAATATGTACATATCCACAAACTATCTACCCAAAAAAATGTGTAATTATACATAATATATACGTGACACGAAATCATGGTACAGTCGTGCTGGGCTGCTGCTCAATCTCCGCTGAATCAACGTCGGCATACGCAATGGTGGTTGGAACATTCGCTGACATAACATTAGCGGTCCTTGTGGTGGCCGCAACATCGGCAGGCACAACATTTGTAGGCACTGTGAAGGCCCCAACCTCTGCAGGAGTTGTGACGGTCATGGCGGCCTCCTATGCCTATGGATGAATGTGATTAACCTAAAGCTATACCGCCATTCTCTCTCGCTGGCATTCGTCCGTGAACGCCTTAATGGCTATCAGTGGAACGCCCCTCGCTAAAAACTTGATGTACTTCAAACAGTACATGCCGCATGCTCCTTCCCCAGCCTCCTGTTGTGGCACCTCGGTCTCATCATCGATGCGCATAATATCGTATGGGGTTGCGGGGTAGTCAGGACGATCGTAAACTATAGGGTATTAGCTCAGTCAGGTATCGGACTGTCTCTCTGACTGTGTCTGTAGAACTATGCCCAACACATGAGTCATATATGACGATGTTACGACGATTCAAATCCACCTCGGCTACCACCCAATGATCGCTACCAATGTTAACAGGGACATAGATTTGAAAAGGAAATTGACACCATGGAAATCGATCACAACATTTCAAATGAAAGGGTACATACTAACTCTTTGAATATAAATGTACTCACCCTGTCCACATCGGCCCATGGTCTTCCAATGAAGGGCATCTATCCTAGGACAAATGGGACCATATTGGCCTCGTTCACTCAGTTAATGTCGTCCAGTCTGTCCGAGTATTGTTCCTACAACGACTTCGCTTTCCACTGCAATTTCATGAGTTCGGTTAGTGCATTGAAGGAATAAAAAGTTAACTACAAATTCAGATGTTTATGAAATACGTTCCCAAAATGTCGTATCTAGGAAAGCAGACCTCTGGACACGAGGTGCGGCCATAGCGCGAGCTCTGCAGCGTAGCATCCACAAGTAGCTATCCATGTACTGAATACAGTAATAGTTATCAATAATAATTCGAAATGTATATTGCAATATTGGAAAAGACGAGAAGGACTTAAACTACCTCAGATGCAAGCTAGTCTAACGGCCTCAGCAGCGTCTTGAAGAATGCACGATCAACGATACAGATGCCCAAATCAATATCACCCTCCACGTCCCCCAGCCATGCATCGAAGGCATCAACATCAACAGTTGCTAGGGGGGCACGTGGGTCAAATAGTGGATCGGGGGGCTACTGATCTGGTCTCTCTACTGGCTGAAAAACTGGGGCCTCTTACTGTACATGTTGATCGTTTTGGGCTTTCTCCTGTGGCTCAACCCTCGCCCTCTTCCTACCCAGTGACTAACAAAGGGGCTCCATTATGCTTTTCAGAAGTAGTCGGTGACCTTGGTGCAAAACGAAGCCCGTGGGAGGAGCATCGACGGAACGAACACTCATGTCCATGAGTTTCAGTTCAGTTGGCTGCCGGCCTTCACCGTCGTCACCCGAACCTCCATCCGAATCCTGCATTAAAGCAAACCTCAACATCAGGTTAAGCGTGGAAATCACAAAACCTGATTTGTAACTTCTGCAATGTACCGTGTTAGTGTATCTGAAGTGACCACCCAGTAGCAAAACATCCTTACGCAGAAGAACTATCTCCTCCTGCATTTGCTTGTTCTTCGCTCGTAACAATGCAAGCTCACACAAAACTATGCTATGGAACTCATCATGGACTGGCTGCGCCTGTGTGTCATTATTAACGATCACCTTCATAAACCAATGGAGCAGCAAATGTAAACAGATAAGAATATGAATGTAAAGTCTCATTACATACCTTCGAGCTTAGAGGGACATTGTGTACAAGAGGGGAAATGTCACGGTAGGTGGTCGCACGACCCGACAGAGGAATCGTATTACCTGCAGGCTCATAGTTGCCAAACGTCTCTGGCGTAGACTGATGGGGGTACTGATTGTGTCCATGTCTGCCCCTACATCAGGCCTATCGATGGGACTATGTCCAATGGCATGAGTTTCGGATGGATCCTCATGACCGTGACTCTCGTACGCTAGACGTGTAGGACAAATAGGGGAAGAAGATGACAGAGAGCGCATGCGAACATCACCTGCAGGAGTAGATGTGTCTCTGGCTGGCCCCACATCAGGTCTAATAGGAGAACTCTAACTAGCAGGAGGTGGAGCTGATGGATCCTCTGAGGGAAGTGGCTCAATCCTCTCATCAGGCAATAACGGAGCATCCACAAATGTTACCCATGCTACATGTGCACCTCTCCGGATGCCAACTACTTTAGTGAGCCTAGTATACCAATGTGTCCTCTGCTCTGCCTCAGATGGCTCCAAAACGATGAATGGACGAGCCTGCGTCAACAAATAATCCATCAAATTAAATAGTGATTCGTTGTGACTTTATGAACAAGAAAAGTTCATAAGACAAGGGAACCTCACATACCTGCCTCCTAACCAGCAGGACATCACGTTTGACAATGTCCTTCGATGGGGTCTTCTTTATCTCCCACCTCAACAAGCGCGGTATCCTCCCCTTTAAGTCCTTACCCACTCGCCCATATGTTGCACTAATGTACGGCATGGCCTCGTACAACCAAACCTGAATAACATAAGGGTTATTCAGTGACACTATTATTTAAATTTGTATGCCAAAGCAAATAATAAACACGTCAACACACTTATTTTGCAGTATGTATTTGAATAGCGTAGGGGCACCCTTCTAAGTTATATTTCTCTACCTGCTTCGTCTTGGCTTGGGTTCGCTTCTTATATTTTTCTAACGTCCCGTCCAAAGAGTTTTTCATTCTTTTAAGTGTCTTATCAAAAGACACTGAACCCCATGGATAATTGTTAAAATTATCTAGTGTGTTGACAAAATTTAACCACACACGGGAGACAAGTTGGCGTCGATCCCGTGCCATGAAAAAACGCTGTAACATGTAGTACAAGGCCAACTTCACAACATCCTCGTCTGGCATACGAGACACATTCAATTTCTGAAGTCTCCCATAGAATTCCCTGAGCTCAATGTCCTCACCCTCGAAGTCCATATCCAACAAAGGGCACGGATTCAACACAGTCGGTATTGGTGGCACTGTGGAAGCAAATCTCAATCCGGTAACCAAACCAAACTCGTGGGCAGAAAAATGAATCACTCTTCCTGCAAAGAAGGAAAAAAAAACATAAGATGTCAATAATGTTAAAAAAAAAAACTACAAATACCAGATGCTTAAAAATAAGATTTTTTAACTATATTGTAGTTCAAAACCATATTTTTACCTTCAATAAGGAACCACATCTCTTCATCGTACCCCGCTGTGTTAACCTTCCACAGAAGCACATTGTGCACCAACTGAGATGGAAAGGACAGCTCTCGAATGTCTAGGATAAACCCCAAACATGTATTATGAAACATGTCTTTTTGCCTCACACTCAAGTTCGCACGAATCCATTCAATACAATCCAGACCTGTCAAGTTTGTGATCACTGCATGGTAGTGCTCAACAAACGGTGTCTTCAGGGTGAAGGACAGTCCAAAATCATTTGCCATTTGCTTCAACCTGCACATACAAGGCCGTTATAGTTAAATATGATGCAAAAAAGCAAAAAAAAAAAAAACAAAGCTAAAACAAGCAACCTGCCAAAACGCTCGACAAAACTCGATGCGCTTGATAGAGCTCAACAACGTAAACCGACAACACTCCTGTTGGATACCTCCAACCGACTATACGACTTTGTCAGATGTTGAATTATTTGAGTGTTGAATGCATAATTTGATACTCAACACAAGCTTTCATCCGACATATCAAGTGTCGGATACATGGTTCGAGACATCGATATGTTAGTTTACACAAAATCAACACTCCATGTCTTCGAAAATACACTGATATCGAGTGTCGGTTGTGCATCCGACACGACTCGACATGTAAGTGTCAAATGTCGAGCTTTGTCGGATGCACAACCGACACTCCCTATCATCTACCTCATGACGAAACCCGTCGATTTCCACAATTTTTATACACATCAAACCATAAAAATCACCTTATAACACTAGATTTATCCTTAAAAACATAGAATAAGTTCACAAATCTGACGGAAACTCAAATCCCTAATTTAGATTCCTTAAAAACTAAATCAAATCTAATGAAACAAAAAACAATCAAATAAATCACTAAAACTACGAAAAAATCAACGAACAAACGTACCTAAGTGTCGATTCTTGCTTCTCTCTACGTCGTCTTGCTTCTATACTCAGAGGATGCTCGTGGCGGTTTGCGTTTCGAGCGGTGTCGAGGGGTTTCGAGTTTATATGTCTGAAGAGGGAAATAAGGCTTTGAGAAAAATTTGAATACATAAGGGTATTTTAGTCTTTTTGTCAAGAAAGTGTCGACGGCATGACAATTTTTCAGGACGTGTCCAAATTTCACTAAGGGCCCCTAATTCTGTCTATTTTTTCAATTTTCCCTAAGTTTTTCCTAAACAAGTGAAAATTAGAAAGTCTAACTATATGACATAAAGATTTTGATTGTCAAAGAGAATGTAGAATTACGTGGAAATCAAATTGATATATAAGCTTATTTTTAGAAATTTGTTTTTTTAATTGAATGTCATCCTAAACCAAAGAATTTTTTTTCCCAAAAATCTTAGGTCTTCTCCTCCCTTCAGCCGTACCACAAACCACCCGAGGTTCCATAAATAACAACAAACACCCTCGACTAACAGTCGACTATGTTAGACTAAACAGGATAGGGTTAAATAAGCTAGAATACAATCGTGCAGAAAGCTACATGCCTAGTTTGGTAGTACAAGATGATTAACCTACTTTGCATTCATGGAAGCAAATTAAAATAGATAATGTAATAATCTTAATATAATATATTACGTTATACATATACATACATACATACATACATACATACATATGTATATATATATATATATATATATATATATATATATATATATATATATATATATATATATATTGTCGTTCTTTTGCACAGAGTGCTTATGCTAAGCTATAACCATATAGGTTATGATTTTCTTATGGTCGACATAGACGGAGCCAGAAAGTCCATCAAGGAGGGGCAAATTTCATGAACAGTAAAATTAAAAATTTTAATATAAATAACAATATTTATTTAATAAAATTATTTTCAACATGATTATTTAATGTTTTGAAAGTATGATGTGATATCTAATTTATCATGTTATTAACATTAGGTTAATATAAAACTAAATTGTCATTTAATAATTGATTCTTATTTAATTATGTAAATGAATTTTCAAAAAAATAAAAACATTTTCTTAAAAAAAATAATCAACTTAGTAATTTGACTAACTTTTACTCCGTATATAGAATTGCTTATTTAAAAAGAAATAATCAATTTAGTAATTTATTATGCAAATAAATAATAGTTGGCTTTTGAGTAATAAAATTAGTTTTTTTCTAATCATGAAAACTTTAAATAATTCAATAAATCTTACAAAAGTACAAGTCTTAATTTATGATGCAAATAAATAATAAACTTAATTTAGTTTTATATTCAACTTAGTAATTTGACTAACTTTTACTCCATATATAAAATAGCTTATTTAAAGAGGAATAATCAATGTAGCAATTCATTATGCAAATAAATAATAGTTGGCTTTTGAGTAATAAAATTAGTTTTTTTTTTAATCTTGACAACTTTAAATAATTTAATAAATCTAACAAAATTACATTTCTTAATTTATTATGAAAATAAATAATAGATGAGGCCTGTAGCATCCATGCTTAGTTTATTTATATTATAACAAATCTCAAATATTCAAAATCATGACACATAACATAGTTTCAAAAAGAACATTATAAAATATTTATAGAAAAAAATTATATAAATAGAAATTATAACACACAATAACAATGACAGTAACTAGCAAGTCATGGGATAAAAAATAAATCAATTATATAGAACTATTATCTCATTTTTCATAGATAATAGAATGATATTGTCTCATTGTCATAAGTAATAGAATGATAATAAGCAAATAGTCATAAATTATAAATCAGATGAAGAATAAAAAAGTGATCTTCGACTTCAATGATATTAAAACGGAGTATATTTTGCTTAGTATGATAAAAGCCAATAAATAAAAGACAAGAGAAGAAGATTTTTATCTCTTCATACACTAACTTTCAATTCTTGTTTATGTATATAGATGAAACACAAGATAGATGAGTTTTCATTTGGTGAAGGTGATGCTGAGAAGTGAAGAAGAAGAGATAACTTCTTATTTTATGTAAATGGATGGGAAAAGAGACATAGCTCTTTATTTTGTGTAAATAGATGGGACCACAAAAGGTGAAATATGGTTTTATATTTAGAAATAAGAGGGGAGATAACAATTAAAAAAATGGGTCAACTTTAATGAAATTTATAATTTTAGAATCGAGGAGGGGCAAAATAAATAGTATATGTTTAAAAAAATTTTCAAATCCATAAACAAAATTCAATTCCAAAAGTGGCAATTGCCACTCCTTGTCCCTTCTTGTCTTCATCCATGTTTGTGCTTGCCACATGTGAGCAATATTATACATTGTTAAGTTGAGATCAATTAGTTTAGTGGCTCCCACATGCTTTGCTTTTGTTTTCTGTCTCGTCCTTTGTTTTCCTTTCCCAATTTGCTTTTCTTTTAGCCGTGTACTTGACTGTTGTTTATGTCAATAAAATGTTGTTGGTGAAATGATCAAGTCATACCAAACTAATAAAAATAAGTATTAATGATCAACCATATCATCCTTGTGAATATTAGAAAATTGGCTCGTCACAACCAGCTAATGGAAGAAAGTTTGATAAAAGATAGTCTAACATGTTACAATTACAAAAGAACTCCATAGGAAAATTTTTCAAATATTTTTAATAATCTGTGGGTTAAAATAAGAAATAACAATCTTATTTATAATTAACGAATTCTAACTCTTGTTAACATGATTGAAAAAATCACAATACTATTAGGTATCCTAAAATACTAAAAATCTTATTTAAACAAGAAAATAATATTTGACCTCCCAAAGTAAGAAAAGTCTTAATTAAAACTAGACAATAATTTAGACCTGGCAATGGGTTGTGTTAATGCAATTTCGTGTTGTTTCGTATTCGTGTTGTATTAAATTATATTAATCAAAATTTTTTCATTAACTTATTGGGCCTAAATCTTGAAACCCAAACACGATTGTTAACCTAACATGTTATCCGAATCTAACCTATTTAACCTGTTTTTTTTTTTTATTATTTTGAAGTTAGACAATAATACATATAACATGATTTATAGATATTTTAAACATAAAATATAACTAATAGTTTATAAATTTAATATCTAACAAATATTTGAAATCTATTGAAATATCCAAATTTAATATAATACGAAAACATAAACAAAGTTTCGTATCCAACATCATTAAAAGGTTCATCAAAATGTTATACTCGTTGAACGATTTCTGAAAATGAAATAGGACATTCTATAAGTTTCTTCCTTCTATTCCCTATCAAAATGTCATACTCGTACACACCTAACGAAAACATGACGTAACTGTATTAGAATAATTTTGATTAGGTTAAATATAGTTATAAATTAGTATTTGTAATAATTTGCTACATTTTATTATATTTTTTATCTATCATAAATAAATTTGCTAAATTACCTTTAATATCAACGAATTAAATGGGTGAAACGGTTTTTATAAGACAAACCCAAATATAGTCCAATATTAAAAGGGTTTTATCATGTTGACCTATTAACAACCCAATATGATAATATTAGATCTAAAACACGTTTTTATCAAATGAGTTTGTGCTATGTTGATGGGTCGTATAGAATTTGCCATGCCTACAATAACTCAAACTATCCTACATCAAGATAGTAAACAAAAGAAGGCATATCTAGGGGCTCATATGGATCAGGCAAATTAACCAGATAGTGAATATACTTCATTACTATTTACTTGTAAGTGGCAATTTTAGCCAACCCTGAAAGTATATGCTTCGATAGCCCAAGATTGAGTGAGAAACACAGTTCCAATCGAGCAAAACTTCTTTACAACATCAAGAGCCCAAGGCAAAAATGAATCGTAAATGATGCAATCAATAGGATAACCTGAGTTATTCATCTTCTCAATGTGCTCAATAAGAGTTTCTTGGCCAACTTGCTGAAAAAGATCCAGATAGGCTTTAATGCTTCCAGGTTGTGCAATACGGCTATCATCATAGCCATTGGAGATTGTCTCGAGTGCAATAGAGATGGATGAAGCTTCAACCTTGAGCGATTTGAACTCTATGCATTTAGAGAATTGCAAAATAGGGTTTCTGTGTGGCCTTGGGATGGGTAATATAAGACCAAACAATGAGCTTTGTAGGGGGCTTTCTTTGCATTCTCCACTTCTGTCAGATTTTTATAACCATGAGTTTTATTGTCCCTACTCTCAGCATCCAAGAAGGGCAGTTGTAGAGGAGGGCTACCTGGGCTAGGATTTTAAAAAAAAAATTCAACACATTACAAAAACAGCCCTAAAATATTAATACCATTAAAATACCTTAAAGTAAATAATAAATCTAATAATATATAATTCTTTAAAAGTATTACTTTATTAGGTTTTTTAATGTTTTTACTCGTTTCTATGAACCATAACGTGTAATTGTCCTAGGACTCAACTAGGTCAACTTTTTACACTTGCGTCATCTTTTTCTCCTCCAATCTATCTCTTCAACTCTTAAAGGAAAAAAAAAAAAAACAATTGAACATTAAAAAATGGGTCCTTAACCCTTACCTACTAGAGAAAAGAAAATTGAATATGGATTTTATCATATTATTCAACCTTTCAAGTAATTATTTTATTTTAGTCATTAGTAGAAAATTTGGATTTCATTATAGAGATTTAATTTGTGAGTTTTGAAACTTAATTTTAACATCTTATTTAATGAATTGAAAAATGAGATAATATCACAGACCTCTCCTATCTTTTGGCTTTATTTCATCAATATGAATCGTTTATATTTTTTCATAAATTTAGTCCCTAGGTTTTCGAAAAGATATCATTGAGCCCCCTTCTGTTAAAATCATCGCTAGATGACATCATCTTTCCATCCAAATATTCTGCAATTACTTAAACACCCTTCAAAAAGTTCCTAAATTAAATAATTTCAATTAAAAATGAAACAAAAAAATTTTAAATCACCCTTAAAACAAGTTAAACTACCAACACTACCTAAACAAAAAAAATCCTATCACCACCAACCCTGACAAAAGAATTTCACCGATTTCATCTCGTCACTGTCACCACAAACCTGTCCCTTAGTATCGCTAATTTCTCTTTTCTTCCTTTGTTAATCACCAACATCAAACACAACTAAAACTAATTGCAAAGAGCTATTTAAAAAAAAAATCCAAAACAGCTCAAGCAAATGAATTCAAAATCCAAGAACCAAAATGAAAAACAAACAACAAAAATGTAGTGAGTCGTAAGGAGATACAACACAACTTCACATGAATGGCCTAATGATACTCAGAGATAGACATTTTGGCCATCAGAAACACTCCAGGAACACAAAACACCATTTTTCGACCAGATTCGAGTAAGACAACAAGTTTTCTAGCGACCGAAGATATCTTCCGACAACATTTTTTTGGTGATGGCAGAGGGGTTTTGATGATCGACGACTAATGAAATCAATGGGACGGGCAATGATAGTCACGACGACAACTCTCTTGGGAAGCAAAACCAACGAAAGCAAAAACAACTCCTTTTGAACACAAGTTGAGCCGTTGGAAGAGTGAGAAGGAAAAATTAAATTTGGTTTGTTTGATGTTGAGCCATTGAGAGGGAAGAAAGAAATCGGAGAGGAAAAAGAAAAGACATGCTAGATGAGAAGGGCAGGGAGATAAAAAAAAGCCCACCACAAACCCATCCCTTGATGTCACCAATTTCATCCCTTTGCAAAAGAGGGGAGGGAGAGGAGAGCATGAGCAAAGAGCCAATAACCAGAGGAGGGGGAGGGAGAGAGTGTGAGCAGCAACCCAATGACCAAAGGAGGGGAGGGAGAGGAGACCGTGAGCAGTAAGCGTGACCAGAGGAGGGGTATGGTTATTGTAAGAAGAAGCTTTATTAGTTTAAATACGTGTTTTGTTTGTTGACAATAAAACAATGTGCTTGGCCCAGTGGTTGAGTGTAAGTGTAATGACTTTTAAGTCATGAGTTTGAATCCCAACATCAAATTTCTATTTCTTAAATTTTAAAGGTTTAAAAGACTATGCTACCCATGTAATTTCAACATATTTACATAAAATTAATGATTCATTTAACAGAAGGGAGGCCTGTGATGTATTTTTCCCTAGGCACTAAATTTACAAAAAAATGCAAACTATCTATATTAGTGAAATAAAGCCAAAAGGTAAGAGAGGACTATGACATTATCCCATTGATAAATTAATTGTCATGCAATATATTGCATCTACTTTATCTTTCACTTGCCACCAAGTCTTTTATCGACACTTATCTCTTCACAGATACTTTAATCGATTTGTTTTCTGATAATGCTCTGGGTACCTCTTTTGAGCTGAATATAACAAAATGTACACCATCTCTTGATAAAAATGCTTTGTCTAATGAGTCGGCTCCATAACCTACTCATGATCACTTGAAGCTAGCTTCCTCTATACTTTCTCAATGATCCACTCGAGTAAGAGAATTACCTATTAAGCTTTATGATTTTCATTATTTTTCTATTGTTCTTGTAGGAACCCAGAGGCAAATTTGAACGCTTCAGCATTGTAGAATAGCTTTCGAGAGCAAGATATTCTGACTACAGGCTTCAAAATTTTGGTATAGCTTTCTCGCATGTCAGTTTCCTGAGTATGTTTGCAAACTACCTAACAAGACGAGCGGGCGTCTACCTACACTGGACAAAACCTGAGAACACAAGACAAAGGTTAAAGGGATCCCTGGATGCTGAACCATCACTTGGACATGGCCCTAGGACTAAATTCGTTTTTTTTAGGGCAAGGTGTATATCTTTCACATTTTTAGCTTTTTGGAGACTCTAACCATCAAAACGTGAAGCCCTAAACATATTTTATATATATATTCCCTCATGCCTTGTCTAATTATATTAGTAAACGTAGTTAACTAGAATTATATTACATTTAAGCTTAGTTTAATTAGAATTATATCACATATAAGTCTACTTGGGTTTTAAGGCTATTTGGGTCCAAACACAATTATAGGCCTTAATCAATTAACTCTTAGTTAACCCGATTAATTAATTAATGTCTTAATTAAATAATTGGCCTAATTAACTAGTCCACATAATTATTTATTTAATTTAATACCTAGGCTTTATTCTCCAATAAATCCAATTAAATTAAATAATTAATTTCTCAAAGTCTAGGTCATGATCAAGCAATTTGTTAGTCAACTGTCCAGAGGACCTAATTGGACATATTTAATTACAAGCTCTAATAGGTTTTACCCAGTACCTTATTATCTCATAATTGCAGTGGGCCCCTCTTTAACTTTGACTCGTTCCATTATAGGCCCAAAATTGCACTCTTAAATTAAATACTCTCTATAAAAAGCTTAATAATTTAATTTAATTAAATTTTATCTTTAAGCCCTATCCATTAAGCAACATATTTACATAACTACCTTTCATAGAATACCAAGAATTTGAGCCACGTGTAATTTATCATTTTACCCCTCTAATTACATCTTGAGCTGTCGATACCAGTTTTAAATTATTCAAATGATTCAGATTTATTACAATAGATCCTAGTTTAACGAACAACCTTCACTAAATACTTGATCAAGATTTTATCATTTAAAACCTTGTAAAACTATCAAGGTGATACTTTGCAATCCTTTCGGAGTCATGAATTCCATATCCATGGTATAATGTTTATTAGCATACAGATCATACAATCCCAACTAACTAAAGTATTGGCCTTACTCTTGTAGATCTTACTTTTTATTCTAGTCAAAGACCATAGTCTATATACTATAGGAACACTACCTATTCAGAATTAAGGTAGGAATGCCTTTAGCGCTCGGGTGTAGAGATTCACATTTAGTTACGGAATTCCCACCAAATGGATAATTTTTACGTGGTCCATGTTCAATGCATTCATAATACACAAGTATCTTTGTCTTGAAGTCAATTACTTTGAACGGTTACAGACTCACCATTTTCCCATTGAAGACAAACAACACAACAATATTGTCTAAACAAAGTGCCCAACTTTTATTTATAGGTTGTGAATTAGTTTTGAGCTATGACAAATGCCTCAAATATATCTCATATATATAGAAACTTTGTCAATTTGCAAGCTTTGGAACCTTTAGTCATTGACACAGTCACAGTTGGG
This sequence comes from Boswellia sacra, assembly GCA_013180625.2. Lineage (NCBI taxonomy): Eukaryota > Viridiplantae > Streptophyta > Magnoliopsida > Sapindales > Burseraceae > Boswellia > Boswellia sacra. Next base: position 38,714 of record SNVD02012401.1, on the reverse strand, counting down.
TAATTTATAAATAATAACTTTTTTTCATTTATAACAATAATGTTCACATATTACAGAAAAATATTCATACTCTTAGGGCAAATCTCCAATAATCTCCCACTTGCCTTTAGAGTACATGTAATATTTTGTACATCTCCATACTACATGATCTCTTATATGAGGTGGTACTTTCTTTTCATATGATTTCCACTCTTGTGGTTTTCTTAGTTCCTTAGAATTAGCCACTGCCATACTGTTATCACCCTAAAATATAATAGCCTTCTCTATATTTGGAACAACTTCCTAATCTATAAGGAACTTACGATGCCAAATTGCCTCCATACATTGCTTCACAAGATAAGACATATTTTGCCTCCATGGTAGAGTCAGCAATGCAAGATTGTTTGATAGTTCTCCATACTATGGTTGCAGCTCACAATGTGAAAAATTGATCCTAAGGTTGACTTTCTAAAATCTGGATCAAAATAAAATTTGAGTTTGGATATCCAACTAAAGTTAGATTATTTCCAAAATATACAAGCATATATCTCTTAGTCTCATAAAGATATTTCAAAATATGCTTTACTACAACCAGTGCTCACGACTAGGGGTGCACACGGGTCGGGTCGAGTCGGGTTTCGCCCAACCCGACTCAACCCGATGTGCATCGGGTTCCAGACTTTTTGCCACGAAGTCGGGTTTTCAAAATTACGAACCCGATGACCAATCCAACACTCGAGTCGGGTTGGGTTGGTCGGGTTACACATAACCCATTATCATTTCCTTGTTTCTAAGGCCCATTAATGGTTAAAAGACTATTTTATGTACAAAATTAGGCCCATTTTCATAAACTTTATTCCTTAAAGTGTTTTAGGCGTTAAAAAATTAATCACCACCATAAAAAATTTGCACAAAACATGAAAAAGTCTTGAAATCACCATAAGGTAGAACTTTCAATTTCAATCCATTTGAGGGCTGCTGAAAATCAAGTGTCATAATTCCTGAAACATTTAACTACAAAACAATAAAAGATAGATATGGAGTTCAAGACTCAAAATAATACTGTCCAAAACAAAACACATAATTCTTGTCCACCAAGTATCCACAACTACAAAATATAAAGTCCTAAATATAAGTATATAACACATAATTATGGAGTCCAAGTCTCCAAATTATAAAGTCCTAAATACATCACATAATTAAAATATCCAAGTTACAACACTCCAACCTTCTAAGAAAGCATAAGATTCTAACATAGTCTCTAACAAATTGAAAATAAGAAAACAAAACACTGAAACCAAATTATAATCATCAACAACAAAGATCAAAACATAGAGTTACAATTCCTCAACCTTGTTGAGCCATCTCTTCCACCAAGGCACCAACTTCAAATATACAAATTTGAAAACGGTCTCAATACTACATGCCACCAACTTTTAACAATACATAGAAAACTTAAATATACGTAAAACTCAATAAGATAATAAGTAAACATAAGTCTTAACTATATAAAACTCAAAAATATAAAGGTATTGAATTCGGTCATTACCTACCAAATTTTCACTCATCAATTAAGGTTCAAATGCTCAGTTGCTGTTATGGTTGATTTTAAAACATCTATATTAATAAGAATCATAAAACAAAATAAGTTAAGTGTAACATTTAAAATGTACAATATAGTACCAAACTTTAATAAAATTTTAAGTTAATAACCAAAAATCTATGATTACCTGACTCAGTTGATGTACAATACCCAACAGAATCCCTAATGGCATCTTCTATTGTCTCTGAAGTAGGTAAAACTTCATCAATTAAAGTAGAAGTGATCCAGTTCTGAGAGCATATTAAGGATTCAACCATTTTAGGAGTTAATGAACTCCTAAATTGGTCAAGGATACGCCCTCCAGTACTAAATGATGACTCAGAAGCCACAGTAGAGACAAGAATAGCAAGAACATCCTTTGCCAAACGTGATAACACTAGAAAGTTACCTTCGTTTTGTTTCCACCAACCCAAAATATCAAATTTGTCCTTCTTCCCTTGCAGATTAACATTTCCTAAATAAGTCTCTAATTCATTTGATGTCCCCGATTGGCTTAGGTTGTCCATAAACTTGTCAACTAGATCAACCCAAGACCCAAATGCAACGACTTCAACTTCACTCATCACTGAAGTGGTGGGGATACGATCAAGGGTTGGATTTGAGGCTTCAGGTAAGACCTCTTTAGAAGAGGCATTTTCAAAAGACTTATAAGTTTCATATAGCCTCAACAACAATGTCTTAAGCTCTCCTATCATTTCCTCAGACTTAGAAGCACCCCAATAAGTCTTCGAAGTAAAAGCAAAGTACCTCAATTTGAATCTTGGATCAAGTACACCTGCAACAAGCAACATTTTATTAAATCTATCAAAAGAACCAAAGTACTTGTCAAATTTCTTCTTCATGTTTTTTGCCATATCACACAAAATACTTGTCCTTTGGTTTTGTAACTCTATCAATTGACCCTGAATTCTCCATATCCCATTAAATGCAAGATGTGATGTCACAGTCAAAGAAGCACTATACTGAAGAGTTACTTCATAAAATTTTTTCAAGAAACAAACAAACAAAGTAGCTTGATCCCAATCATTTGATGTAGGTGGCCCCAACTTCTTGTCCTCTGCAAAGTAAAGTTTATAATGCCCATCATCTTCCTCCAAACGATCGAGTGCTTTTTGAAAGTGTAAAGCACTCTCCAACATCAAATAAGTCGCATTCCATCTAGTGGGGACATCCATGACTAAATTCCCCTTGTATTGAATCTTTTCATGCTCAACACAAGTCATAAATCTTTGCAATCTTGCAGGAGATGATCTCACATAACGAACAGCATTACGAGTACTAGCAATAGAGTTATCAAGATCTTTTAAACCCTCACATGCATGTAATCTCCATCAAGGATAAGCCCATTAGCTTTCCAACCCTACAACTTTTTCTTTACATAATTGATTGCCACTTCATTTGCACTTGCATTATCCACTGTGATTGTGAATACATCCTCTAATCCCCAATCATGCAAATAAGCCTCAATTTGTTTTCCAATGGTATCCCCTTTATGATTCACAATCGGTGAGAAGCTCAAAATCCTTTTGTGCAAATTCCAGTTATCATCAATAAAATGTGCAGTAATCACCATATAATTCAAATTTTGTATTGAAGTCCAAATATCTGTAGTGAGAGACACCCTAACCTTAGTTGACTTGAAATACTTTTTCAAATTTTCCTTCTCAATCAAAAACATAGAAAAAATATCTCTTGCTACTGTTGTTCTTGATGGGGATTCAAACTTGGGACATGCAACACGCATGAGACGCGGAAACCCTTTATTCTCTACAAACTTAAAGGGTAACTCATCTAAAATTATCACATCCACAACCGCCCTCCTAATAGCCTCCTTATCAAACCCTATACCTATAAGGTTACTAGCTGTCCCACTTTCTAATTTTTTTGGACCAAAAGAAAGAATTGTTTGTTTCTTATCCTTCACTGCTTGTTGCTCACTCAAAACGTATTTGGGACATCTCTCTAAATGATTCCAAAGTGTTTTAGTCCCGTGCTTCTTACTATCACAAAGGAAAGTCTTCCTACAATAAGAACAAATACACTTAGCTCCCCCAGTTTTTTTAAAATGATCCCACACACCGGATACTTGAGGTTTTTTTCTCTTATTTATTCGATTTGCAGCTTCACTACTCAGTTCTTCAGGGTTGTCTTCAATGGAAATGCGAGTAGTAGATTCGGTAGTCATAATACCTACCAAAAATAATAACCCAAATTACTTTATAAACAATTTCAATTCATATAAAGCACATTTCAGTTCATAAATTTTTTATAAATTAAATACATTTCAATTTAGATGAACAAATATCCCAAAGTAGACAACAAGTAAAAGAGAAATACAATTTCAATTCATATAAAGCACATTTCAATTTATACAATTTCAATTCATACAAAGTGCATTTCAATGTAAATTTCAGTTTATATAAATTCAATTTTAAAATTTCAGCTTATACGAATTCAATAGTTTGACAGGATATATCGATATAGAGCGAGCAATGAAGCCTAAATCTGTTATAACTAAACGGATATCATTAAATATTGAAAAACTACAACTAATAGTTCAAACAAAAAAAAAACATTTTTTTCTGCAAACCATTTAGCAGTAAAGAAAAAAAGTATTTTGTACCTTTTCTTTTAATTTTTTAAATATTTTTTAACAAATTCCAAAACCGTTGAAATTCATTTGTGTTTACTAATAAACTCAGCAACGGATTTGTGTTTAAGCACTAGTAATATTTGAATGCAAATTTGCAATTTGGTATATAAGATTAGTAGTATAGTCAAGATATAAATGGTAGACTCCTAACATTCAATATAATTTATAAAACATAAACTTCATGCTCAATAAACATATATTAAATGTTACTAGTGAAGAATTAATCATATATATTACGTACAAAATTCAAATTTTCCCATTTATTGACAATGGATAAGCCTGCAATTAAGTACAATAACGGATGTCAAAGTGCTTTTATTAATTGACTTAATTACTTTTGACAAAGCTTTGGACCACTAATTGCAATTAATTACTTGTTTGATATTACATGGGAAAAAATATAAAACCTACTATTAGCAGTAATAAATCAATGAGAATTAAGTGACTACACTCCACCTAAAATTGACGTTTTATATGTGGACCAATAATATGTCCCAAGAAGCATGAAAGGAAGTGATCTTAATTATGTTACCTTTGTTTAATCACTCATTACAGCAAGAAGATGAATATGTGTATGCACTTTTACTTTTCCCCAAAAACTTGAGAGCTCCCCAATCTCTTTCCTAAAAGTTTAGAAAGTTGAGCAGTTGATTTGATTATTGCTTTCAATGGAGATCATGTCATGAATTAACTAATCCGTTTTTGTTACACAAGTTTATGCACTCCTAGTCCTAGAGGTTATTATTAAACACAAATGAATAATTACAATATGAAAAACAAGTACCAAAAGCACAAAACACCTCAGTTTATGCTTGCTTATTCACTTTTATACGTAGCAGCATAACAACAGATTACTACAACTCAGCTTCTATAGCAACAGTTCCTCCTTCTCATCTTCCACTTTATTGTTTGAATGAATGAGTCAAACTTCTGAAATACCAATTTAACATCTAAGTGAAACGTAAAAAACAGAAAACATAAACATGTCTAGTAACAAAGAAAATTTCAAAACATTTCAACACAAGTTGCAGAATAACAGAAATTAGCAGCAGAATAAGCTACAACTACAAGTAGTCTCCATAGACCATAAAATAGGAATAAGAGTTTCAAGAAGAAAAAATTGATTCCATTCCAGAAACAAAGTACATTACAAGTACAAATACAATTATACAAATACCAAAAACACACAACACTTCAAAACTGCTAGCCTTTTCACTTTTATTCACAGCAGCGGAACAATAGACTACCACTTCTCAGCTTCTATATATGAATTTGCAAAGCGAATTCCAGATCCAAATACAACTAACAGTTCAAACAAATGAAAAAACAAAATGATACCAAAGAGCAAGGGGCTTGTACATCAAGTCAAAAACAAGCAGAAGAGGAAAACAGTAAAAGAAGAACATAAATGTGGACCTGGAAGAAATCGTATTCCAACTGGGGTCTGGGCTTAAAAATTAGAATCTTTTGAAGCAGGAAAGAAACACATAAATGGTAGCTCTGATATTGATTTTTCCAGCAGAGGAGAGCGCAATAGCCGGTGACTGCGATCTGCGACAGAGACAGGGATGGCCCAAATCGAACGATTGAATTTCAGGATGAAACAGGCTTGAAAGATGCCAGACGATATTAGACGATTCAGACCTGAGGCAAATGCGTCCGTTGGCGGTTGATCGTGCAAAGGAGATGCGGCGTCACACGGTGGAGCTGAGGAGGAGTTGGGCGTTAATCGGCTCAAATTGGAAGAGATGGGTTTAACCGTTTAGGAATTAGGGATTGTAATTGTATGATATAATAATTTTAATTTATATGAGTGATCCAGTGTGACAACATCCATCATAAAACACTGATTTATCCAATAATATATTGCCACATGTCAAATTTGTTTTTTTTAAATTCATTAAAATCGGGTTGGGTTTTTTTCGGGTTATAATATTTAAACCCGACTACAACCCGACATCAAGAAAACCCGAATGACTAAACCCGATTTCGAGTTAATATATGCATAGATCCGGTGCCGACCCGACCAACCCGACAAAACCCGATCGGGTTGGATCGGGTCGGATAATTTTGCACACCCTTACTCACGACCAGGATTTGACTAGTATTCATTAATAACACCCACTACACAACAGATATCTAGCCTAATACTTAGCATTGCATATATGAGACTTCGAACAGCAGAGACATATGGTTCTTGTCTCATTTCTTTCTCTTCTTAAGGAGTCTAAAGAGACTGCCCTCGAGAAAGCTCAACTCCATACCTGAAAGGTAACAATCTTTTCTTAGAGTTCTACATTGTAAATTTAGGCAGAATCTTCTCTATGAGGAAAGCTTGAGATAATGCTAGTTTCCTATTCTTCCTATCTCTTGTGAGTTTGAGCCTAAGAACACAACTAGCCTATTCCAATTGGAATTACTCAGCCAACCATATTTTATATGATGATAGTAACCCTACATTAGTCCTAATGAGTAGAATATCATCAACGTACATAATGAGAAATACAACCTTTTGGGCCTGTATTCTTTTGTAGACACATTGCTCATCTACATCTTGAATAAAATAATAAGTTTTGATCGTTTGATCCAACCTAAAGTTCCAAGACCTTGATGCATACTTAAGATCATAAGTCAAATTTTTCTTTTTGCAAACCCTTTTGCTCTTGGTCTTATTCTATCAAACCTCTGGTTGCACCATATATATGCTATTGTCAAGATTTTCATTTAAAAATGTTATCTTCACATCTATTTTCCAAATCTTATAATCATAATGAGAGGTAATGGACAAGAGAATATGAATTGATTTAAGCATGGCCTTACCTTGAAGGTCTTTAACTTTCCATCAATTCCTCTCTTCCTCGTATAAACCTACTTGCACCCTATGGGTTTTATCTCTTTAGGTGCATCTACATGTTCCTAGATAGAATTAGAATACATCTATTCTATTTCTGATTCCATAGCTTTTTGCCAACAATTTAGCATCAACAACACTCACTACTTCTTCATAAGTAGCAGGATCAAATTCATCTTCACTAATATCTCGCGATAAGCTTATGAATCCGTTACTGATGAACACTTAAATATGTATGCTTATTAAGAGCTTAATTTATCATATTACATTAATACTGTCATTAAATTCCTCAATTTAAGCGTACTTGTAGTCTTTGTACCATTTGAATTAACTTCATCTTAATTTTAGTTTTTGTTATAGTTCAGTAAAATAAGCATAACTTTCTATTTATAGATCAAAATGGTGCAAATCCTAATTTCTTGGAAAGCTAATTAAATTATCTACAAGATTTTATTTCAAAGCATCATGAAATTCAGGCTTTTAGTGGACCAAAAATTGGCTTGAAATGAACCTATCTGCAGTTTCAGCCCAGCCTAACCATGCCTCTATATTTTAATCATATCTCTTGATATACGTATCCAAATCATATGAATCAAGATGTTCTAGAAAGCTGAGAGAAATATCTACAACTTTCATGGAGACATGTGATCAAAATTCTAAATAGTTTGATGCCAAAATTAGTGGTCAAAGTCAGTGTACATGATGATCCAAATTGTCAACAAGATATTTTACAATTGTCCCTTTATAATTTCACAAGTTTGTCCCCGAATGTATCTATAAATAGATGTGCATTGTGACCTATGAGGTCATCGTGGCTCTTACTGGGATATCTTATTATTGTGTTTTCTTTCTTGTGTTTTGTTCTCTTAATGTTATTAAGAAATCTTCTTTTTCTTACAATTTATCTTCTTTCTTTTATAATGTCTTGCTAAATTCTCTCTTGTTAAGGTGAAATGGTGAAACCCTTGATATGAGAATAAAGATTCTATAACCCTTTAATATGCACTTAAAAATCATAATCTTTTGTTATTTATTTCATATTATTTATATTTATTTCTCTAATCAATCTTAATACCACCTGTAAAGTAGAGGTCTTGATCCATTGTAGACAATCTTTGGCATATCAAATGCTTAGATCTTTTCTAGATGTCATATTGTTCTTCCTTACCGATGCAAGTCTAGTTAGGAACCTTGATTCGTTGTAGACCTATGGTGATCGGCACATTAGATACTTGAACCCATTTACAAGAAGTGGTATAAATATTGATAACGATACAAATATAATTCATATAACTAAAAAGGGGCTTAAATAGTATACCTTCCGATTGGAGATTCGTTGATGCATGGATTCCAATTAAGTTATAATCAGGTTGCTTACTCTTATTTGATATATCAAGGGCGAATCTCCTAACCTTAGCTTTCATTATTATTGTGTCATTTTCTCTTCCTTGTGTATTTTAAGTATTCTTGTTTATTACTTATAAAATTGTTCCTTCATTTGCTGTGGTAGGTTTTACCATTAAATCGCCAACTCTATAAATAATACACACGTTAGTGTATATAAAGAGAAAACGTCTTATAAGATTTACTATAAAAAAATATCATATCAATTTTTATAAAACATGCAAAATAGCATAATCAGTTTAGAATAATTTAATATAATAAAAGCATTAAATCGATATAAGAAAAAAGAGTTACATAATAGCTCATATCACGCAGCTATATCATAACGAAGAATCGGTTTACAATCAGTCATAACATATATTTGCAGACATCATAACATAAATCTAGAGAATTGTAACATAACATATCATGATAGAACATACTGGATGCTATGGACAATGAGCTAAATTTGTATATAACTTATAATGCATAAATCGAATTAAAATTCTTATAAATATGAACATACTCAAATTACTAATTATTCTTAACGTAATAATTTTAGATATAAACTTTATTTCTTAAACAAATCATTTGCTTAGAAAACATTTAAAACCAAGTTAGCTAATTTCTAAAGCATTTTAAGGAAAGACTGAAAATTATATTTTTTTAAATCTTAACCTTTTGATAAAAGAGTTAAATATTTAAATGAAACGAACTATTAGAAAACAACTTGTTTTACTAAATATTAATGTAAGAAAATTGAAAATATATTTGTTGTTCAAAAACTTAGTTTACAAAATTAATTTTCTATTTTCTAAAAAACTATAAAACTTACATTTTGGAATCATAACAGTTTTCAAATATATCATAGTAAGGCACATTAATATGAATATTACTTACCTAAATACTAGTATTAATATCGTTACCGGTAAGAACACGTCTTTATCATGAAAACTATAATTTATATGTAGATAACTAGAAGTGTTTTTTTGTTTAGAAAATACTTGTATTCATAAAACATGATTTGAAACTATCAAAGACTTTTATATATTTTCAAAACCATTAATTGAAAATGCATATTTTACAAAACATTAAGTTACATAGGTAATATACTTAACATATTCATATTTTAAAACTAAACATATTAAGAATAATTATACTTACCTTGAATTTGCTAACCACGTGTCATATCTCGACCTTTTGTCGTATCTCTATTATCAATCGAATCTGAATGGTCCATATATTTCCTTTGAGCACAAAATCATCCTTACAATACTTTGGTAACCCCTTATCCTTATCAAAACCACTCAAAATTCATTTACTAACTTCTCATATACAAATATCAATATGGTGAAAATATTATATTTTATCTCTAAATAATTTAACACTTTACAAGGTCCTTAATTCTATCTTCAATTTCCATCCAAACAATACCCAATTTGTAATTTTTAATGCACAAACCTCAAATCAAAATTCTCTCAAAATTTACAATAGTGTTCTAGACATGCATAGTATGTTCCCATAATTTTTTTGTGAATTTTTAATTCCAAAAACATCTTCAAACAGATTTGTTTTGGGAACTGAAATTCTGTCAAATAGTGTTTGACAGTGAGTCAAGCTAATTTGACGATTTTTATAAATTTGTTTACCAATCAAAACCAAACCAAAATTTTCAGAAACACCATAGACATGTAAAATGTAAAGATTACAAAATTTCATATTTTTTAACAACTTTTGTAGAGGTAAAGAAATTTCCAAAATCAGTTTGTTAAACAAAACGGTTTCAATAATTTCAATTTAACTGTGTTGTTTCAAACATCCACTAAAAATAGAAATATTAATCATTTTTGTTGAAATAAAATTTGTGGAATAGCATACTGTCTTAACAACTCAGTCAATATTGAACACTTAATATTATGCTCCATCCTCTTATCATGTAAATCTATTACAAGCACAACTTATTAACCACGAAATATAGATCTAAAACCTCAAAGTATAATTTCAAATTAAAAAAAAACTTTACATAATCCATATTGATCCATAATATATATAAGGAACAGATATTTTAACACAAATTTTTGACACAATTTATTGACATAAATTTATGGCCACTGATTTCACAAAATCCAATGGTTGAGATTGAAAGTCAACAAGATATATTTAATGCTATTAACTCATCAATCATTTCAATTATTGAATTTTGTAAATCAATGGTTAGAAAATTGTGTCCAGTATAGTGTCAAAAGTCTCGTGTCAAAATATTCTCTCTCATATATACATATACACACACACTTGCTAGATGAAGACAATCCTTACTCCTTCAGTCCAACCACTTTATCTCCAAGTTTCCATCTCACTTTTTTCTGACGTTGGAACTCCTATTTTTCCTCTAGGTTTTTACGTTAAACGGGTTGGGGGAAAGATTCCTTTCCAAGTTAAGTTAGTCCAAATATAATGAGTTTATTTGGACTAACTTAACTTGGAAAGGAAAGAAATAAACCTAATTCTAGAAGGAAATAAAATAACTATTCCATAACTTTTTTCCGAGTAATGCTACTCATACAAAGTATTTATACAAACTCACACATACAAACTGATGTGGCATCCCTATGTGATCGCCACATCACCCATGTTAATTAATATCATTTATTATTAATATATATTTATCAAATCACTTCATTTATTTATCAAATCACATTATGCCACGTCAGTTTGTATGCATGAGTTTGTATAAATAGTTTGTAAGAATAGCATTACTCTTTTTTCCCTTTCTCCAAATCAATATCAAATTAATTCTTTCCTTCTTTGATTCCCCATTTATTTACAAGTCAATGCTTAATAAATCCACATAAATCATTATTGAGTGTGTTACAAAATGTTTGGTTTGAACCAGGGGTATAGCCAATAAATTTTTCCTAGTCAGGGCTGACTATTTTGTTATTGTTAAGGATAAGAGAAAATTTTATTAATAATAATAGGGGGGATATTATTAACCCAACCTTTTAAAATACATATACTATAAAGAAGTATACACTTTTTTAACGGTATTAAGCTTTTTTTTTTACAACTTTTTAATAATTAAAAGTGTCCAACCCCATCTTAATATTTTGAAATTTTCATACTCTAAACAATTCAAACCAACACCAATTTATATAAAAAATATATAAAAATATATGAAAAAGTAAAACAACTAAATTCAATCTATAATTCTTCATAAATATGTTTTAAAATTATGTCACAAGCACTAAATTATTAAATTTATTTGACCATATACAAACCCAACTTCTTAACAATAAAATTCAATATAAACAATGTACACGACTTTGCATTGAAAATAAAGGGGAGGTTAAAAAAAATACGCACACATACAATGATACAAAACAATTATTCGTTAAACTTTGATAAGTTTCGAGGTATTGAAGATAACGAAATATGGTTTAATAATCCCACAAAATTGGAACCAAAATTGAAGTTTTCAATTCTATAGTTAGTTTGGGTTTTATTTCTTGAAAACATAAAAATTATTTAACAAATATGACACTTATTGAAATCAATAATTATACATAGATGCAACAAATGTAAACGATTTAAAATTTGAAAAAAAAAATCAAACCTATCGAAAAATTTTTAAGAAAATCCTAGTTTTGGTATAAGTATTTAGGATTAGAACAATGCCTTTATAATCTCAATTTTAATTGTATTTTAGAATTAAAAAAAGAAAAAGAATAATAAAAAAGGAAATTTAGGGATTAATTTTAAACTAGAAATTAAGTGGGAGGCAGTCAAAATGTAAATAGACTTAAAAGTTAGAGGAAATAGATTGAAGCTTCATCAAGAAAAGCGAAATAAAACTTTTTAAGGATTTAATTTTTATACCATTTTAGTAATTAATATAATTAGTAATTAAAATTTAAAACATTTAATTTTAAAATTTTTTTTCTGAAACACTTGGTGGGCCTGTAGGCCAGCCTAGCCCACACATGAATACCCCCATGGTTGGAACCTTCCTTCAACGAGGTGTTGAGGCCAAGAAGACGTGTTTTCAATTTTAAAGGACAAGTACATAGACAAGATTTCCAACTTCCTCATTAGATGGGAAGTGATCACTCACAAGAACTCCAAGCATGAGGCAAGCGATTGAGCAAATTCCATGGTGAAACATCAGACGTTTGGACATATTAGATAGCTATTAATGCCATAGAAAGAATTCAGAAGATGCTCGAAAAAAAAAAAGATTGAGATTTTCACTTGGGGTGCAAAGGGAAAGGAATGATGAACTCTCGAAAGAAACAAAAATTGACTAATTTTCATTTTACAATAATTTTATAACATATTATAAAATTGATATTTGTATTAAAAATTTTGCTTTTATTTTCATTTTAATGAAAAGAGTAATTTGAATAATTTGTGTTAAAGTTATTTTATTGCATTTGGATATGACAAAAGCTTGTTATTAATTACTTAGAAACACATTATATGGGAAACAAAGAATATAGAGTAGTGATACACATCTCAAAACTTATTCTAAAATTTTGTATCTCAAATGACATGGCATAAAATTAAAACTACCACATTACACCATATCAATCATTATATCATCACACCTTTCACTTGACAAGCCTACATTAAATACATATCATCTTGTATACAATTTGGGAAGATTATTATTATTCAAGAATATAAGTAATTTATATATGAGTAATGATACTCTTCCTAAATATTTATCCCAAATCTCATCCTAAATCATGTGGCAAGTGATGTGGCATTACCATATCAATGCCATATCACTTATCACATCATCCCATATTACATACAATAAATGACGTTAATTACAAGAAAATCATAAATATTTGACTACTTTTAACCATCAAATATGACATTATTTGACGGTCAACGTGTGTCATATATGTCACCGTCAAATATAATATTATTTGATTATTGGTCAAACGGTCAGATATCTATTGTAACATATTTGACTTCTCATTATGAGTCAAATATATAAGCCCTGAGAATTGAGGGACTTAATGGTCAAATTTTTTTTAAATTTTTATAGGTATTTGTCTGTTATTAGCCGTCAGGTATGATGTATGAAGACTAAGTTTGACTATTTTTGAAAAATAGGGAAACTTTATTAAATTTAAAAGCTGTGAGAAAACATATTTTTTTTTTAAATTTATATGATAAAGTAAGAAACTCAAAAAGAGACGAATATACAAACACTAACAAGCTCATCAACACAATCTATATTTAATAGAGTAACAAAATCAGAAAGAGAAGAATATGCAAACACTAACAAGCTCATCAACACAATCTATATAAACACAACACCATAATCTGCATATCCTAATAATTGAGTTAAAATACCAAACTCTAAAATAAAAACTATTTTCTAGCAATCAATCAACATATCATTCACAATTAGTTTATCCTTATCACTCGCCACAATTTCTAATAACTTCTAACATCTTAATAATCTGGGCATTATTGTTGGGTTGATAAAGGCAAACTGTAATGTAGCTGAACCTCCTTCCATTGTCTCATAGAGATGACTACAATATCAAATATAATCAATGAGCTCTTGATGATCAAATATCACAAAAGCAAATCATTAAATCAGTAAATGAACTTTCAAAGTGTCACCAAAAACTCAAGTACTCATAGATGATATTGTCAATGGCATGATGCAAAACATTCCAAATGTAAAACCCTTCTACTATCTTGAAGGTATATTGCAAACATCTCCAATTAAGAAACCAAGAAACAAGCTCCCACATTTTCACAATGTAAACATCTCACAATCAAGTGGGCAACTTTGTCAAGTGGGTAAGCAAGCCAGTTCTCATTTGATTGCATTACCATGAGTTAATGCCTGGACTAACCATGCATCATCAAAAATATGAAGTAAACTCAAAAAATTCTTTTTAATGACAAGAATTTAAGAATTACAAAACCAAATGACTACCCAGAAATTTCTTTTTATCATATTCCTAATGGAAACACATAAAACCAAAAATTATTTTGCCATACAGGTCAAAATATCAGCTAAGAAGAAGTCAAAAAATGTATGTGTATGTGGCTATCAATTTGCTACCACTTAGAACCAATATGTTCATTTCTACTTTTACTTTAGACAAAACATAACTCATGAATGACCTAAATCTCAAAGCTACATCACTTTCAATTTGTAGTATGTGTTTACTCTCCCAATCAAACCTAAACTTTAAAAATTTCCTAAGAGAACGTTAGAATATATGTGAACCAAAACTATAAAAAAAGAAAAAAAAAACTCTTATGTCTTGTCCCACATTTCCATTATGATTTTCATTTTCCTCACATATGCAATACAAATTATTGCTTCAAAAGACCTCTTCAATTTGCTTTTGTCTTGTTTAGGAAAAAAAAGTTATAATATATATGTAAAACAAATAACTGAATAAACAATATGTGTGATTATAAACATTTATGAAAGTCACTCACATTTGAACCATGATTTTCATTTTCTTGGTCTCTTCACATTTGCAGGGCTAATATTGTTGAGTTGAATGACTTGTTTGATTTGCTTATGTCCTATTAAGGAAATTGTTTATATAATATATGCCATATGTATGCTTGGAAAAGTTTCATTATAACAAAAAGGGAGTCCTACTCTTCTACTACTAAATCAACAAAGTTTAAAAAATAAAAAGAAAATAATAAATATTTGTCATAAAGTTTGACCTTTCCACCATTATGTCTGATTTGTTGTCTTACATTCGCATCGCTAATGATTGGTTAGAAAGGTCTTCTTGATTTGATTTTACTTTGTTTTCAACAAGTTTAAAGTATACATATGCCCAAATTAAAAGAAACAAAGAAACAAAGAAAAAATTTATCAATAAAATGTTAAATTAGATATATAAGCTTGTATGAAGGAACTCAATAACTAATAAAAAATTATATCCAAAGCTCACATTTCCACCATTGTGTTCTTGCAATTTGGACAATTAGAAGTGCAATGTAAAATGATAAGTAAAAGTAAGTGAAAAAAATTATATCATATGCAAACAAAAGAGAGATTTCAATACATTCCAAAAAAGAGAATTATAGAAGCATCCAAAGGCATATTTCAATAATGTAAACACACAAGAATTATAAATATAAAAGTAGAAGTCCCGGAAAGTTTCCCTCTCATTTCTTTCTCACTTTTGTTTTTTCTTCATCAAGATAAATAATTCTACACTAATTAATGTGAACTAAACAGAAGCTAATGTATAATGAGATAAATAATGAGATTTCCACCCACTCGTAGCGATTTATTTATTTAACAAATCTAGTCTCTACTCCATTTTTTTGTTTTTATGTTTGTATCATATTTTTATGTGTATTAAGTATATTAATTATATGTATTTAAAGATTTATTATCTACTTGAAATCTTCAAATAGAAAATTGAGTATACTTGTTTAGCCTAGTAGTTGAGTCAGATAGTAGATCTTTAACCAAAAATTGATATAACTTTTAAGAAAGACACAAAATTCTATATTAATTTGTTAATGTGTGTGTATACACTAATACTAATTAGATCATAAACTCCTTAAATTTAACATTAAATAATATGATGAATTGATCCCACACAAAGCATATCCTAAAAAAGAAGAGAAAAGGTTAAAAAAATAAAATCAGAATAACATAATTCAAGAAGTAAATTCATCAGATTTAAACTTAGAGCTAAATACATTATTATTGCAAGAGAAGACCCTATATTAAATATGATAACAAAGCATAATAGAACTAGATTTGCTTTGTCAAGGCCTTATGAGGCTAACTTTAAATATTGAAAAAAAAAAAGAGCAATTTGCTGCCTCAATTTCTTTTCTTTAATATTTTTAAAAAATTAAATTAATTTACGAAATAAAAACTTAGAATAATCAAACATTTATATAAATAAACTATTTATTAATTCAGCCCGAGCGGAAGAACTATAACCATTACAACGCATAGAAAATTGTAATCATAAAATCAAAAAAAGGAAACTTTTATGATTACACTCATTTACTTTTAGGAAACACACCTTTAATTTGTAGAAGACTTTTCATTTCCTTTAGTAACTTTTAGGTGCTAGATTTTTCCATTAGCCACGAAGCTTTGCTTTTGGACAAAGTAAAATCATGGGTAGCATGCACCTAGCTGGTCCTAGTAACTAATAAACTATTCTTTCACGAGCATGAGGGTTGGCAAAAAAACCCGGGTATACCGGGTACCCGGATTTTACCCGAAAAATCCGGGTGAAAAAACCCGGATTTTACGGGTTTTAAATTCAGATGCGGGAATTATTTAAAAAAAAATCCGGGTGCGGTGCGGGTGTAGTTCCCACACCCGCACCGCACCCGTATAATTCTTAAAAAAAAAAGAAAAAATAGGAAAAAGTATGAAAAAATCTGGGTTTTTTCCGGGTAAGGATAAAAATAAAAAAAAAATCCGGGGAAATCCGGGTTTTTTCTGGTGCGGTGCAGGTACGGTATGTAACATCCTAAAACCCGAAAAAACTCAGACCCGGAAAAATCCTGAAAAATCCAGAGATTTTCTGGGGTCCGGGGAGAATTTTTTTAGTCCGGTCTGGGTGCGGAATCGCCAAACCCGCACCCGCACCGGACTTTTACCATCCCTTGAAATTTTAAAGTAATAAGTAGAACTCCATGTTGGTTCTCTTGCCAACAATTAGTCATATTAATATATACGTATAGCTTTTGCTTTCGGCAATAATGATAAGAGTTGAAATAATTGTATACCACAAACTCTATAGTAAAGTAATAACTGATATATATTTACGATTATTTTATAATTATTATTACAACCAATTTTATAATTTAATTTGATAAAAGTCTATAACATATGAGAAACAATAGAGAATTAACCATGATATTTACTATAAAGCCTATGATAGCTAAATCTCATGCTGCAGCTTTGAATCATCTACTAAATAAGTTAAAATATATCAAAACAGAAAATTTACTATGATAAATTTAGCCTAAATCTACTTCATTTTAGTTGGACTATAAATTGTTATTGACAAAAGTTTTCCCAAAAGTCTCTCAAGTAACAGATATATGATCAAATATGAAGAAATCACAAATAAAATATCAAAACCCATCAAAGAAAAGATGAGGAAAGCAAATAGGATTTACTGAAATTGCTACCAATGATGCAGTGCCAAGTGGGTCCATGCCTCTTATCGAATTCCTTCTTTATTCACTCTACACATCCTTCTTCCCTTCCCAAATGCCCACGCAAACATCAACATCAAAAAAAAAAAAAAAAAGAACAGAAAAAGGAAGAGAATTAGAATATAACAATAAACAAAGCTTGAGGAATGTGAAATAAAAAAAGGAAAAAGTTTATAACTGCTATGGCAATATGAACGGCTTCTTTTTGCATATCATCTTTCATGTCGACAAATCAAAATCACCTAATTTTAAGATAAATAAAAAATAAGAATAGATCAGAGAAGAGAAGAAAGATTAAGATTTTAAAAAGCAAAGAAGTAAAAGAAAATTGGTGAGAGAACGACTGATTTTGAGCAAAACAAATCACTGATGGATATAGAGAGGGAGGGGACAAGTGATTTTGAGCAAGGCAGCAGGGGAGTGATGAGCAAGATAGTGAACTAGGGCAAAATGGAAGAGGGAACAATGAAAATAAAGTGGGAAATGGGCGATTTATATGAAATGGCAGTTATGTAATTTAGTTATATTAGAATACTGTCAAATAAGTGAAAAAGGCCGGTTGACTTCCTCATGCCATACCATATGTGACTGACTTTTATAAAATCCTCAAATAAATTAAAATTTATGTATCAAATATTTAAAATTTTCTTATAGTGATTTTCCTTGTCATATTTTTTGGGATGAGATTTGAGATAAAAATTTAGAAAGAGTATCATCACTCTTATATATATAACCACTCTATACAACCTAAATCCTAAAATATGATATGGTAACGTCCATCCTATGATATTGTGATGTCCAATGTTTTATGACATAGTAGATGTAAAAGTGGTATTGCTGATAATGTGTATTTATGTATGTACAAATGATAAATGGCCAAAATAGTATTACCAAGGGGGGACTTCTTACTTTATTAAATGTCATGTTAATATGTACTTTTAAGTCAGGGAATGAGATGCTTAAAATAGTAAGTAATAAATTCAAATATATTAATTAGAGAAGTCAACATTATTTATTAGCTAGTAATAAAACAAATTCTTATGATAAGTTTATATACATTATTTTTCATTTTAAGAGTTTCGTTGTGTGTTGCCTAAAGAAAACATGATAAGATAACTCATTATTAATATATTCTTTAATTTAATTACGAATAATGACACTCATCTCAAATTAGATCTCAAACTTGATATCCCAAATGAAGTATGTTTAATGAATGGGCTAATCACATAGACGCCCCCTTGGTTTTGGCTTAATTTCACGTATATTCACTGTTTATCATTTTTTATCACTGCTTACCCCTGACTTTAAAAAAAATACATCACGAACACCCTTTCGTTAAATTTTTTGTTAAATATTTGTAATTATGTTGAATATTAAAGGATATAATAGTAATTTGACAATCAATAATGTATAATATAAACTAAATTTTGATTATACTTATGAAAAGACCGTAATACCCTTTTCTTTTTTCTTTTAAGTGTTTGACCAGTCAAGAAACAAAATTAATAAATTCCTCTTCCTCTCTCGGTCCTCCCTTCCTCCATGTTCTTCTTCGTGCGCAAAACCCATCCCTTCCTCCTTTACTGTCCTCCTCTCTGCTCAGTTCTGTTTGTTGCCTGAGAAACCGAACAAGAAAAAAAAATCCTCTAAGAACAACCCATGGCTGTCCGAGCCACGGTATCGCGCTTTCCCGCGGATCCGGATGCCCAGGAGTCCTCAGGCCTACCATGGGGCGTGACGGTGACTCCCTTCGCCTCTATTCTTTTAATTTTTTTCTACAAGTTTTGAGATTTTAGATTGGTGGTGCAGTGGCTGGGTTTGAATGAGTATAGTGGTGGTGCAGTGGCTGGGTTTGACTGGCTGTAGTGGTGGTGGTGGTAGTGGTTAGTGGGCTTTTCAGGTGGTGATGGTTGGTTTCTTAGGTGGTTGTGGCTGGTTCTTGGGTAGTGGTGGGTGGTTTGGATGGGTATTGTTGACTACATTGATTTTTGGAGACAGTGGCTAAAAAGAGAAGTTTATTTTGGTGTTGGCAAATTTCTGGGTGGACATGTGAATTTTTGGTGTTTGGGAAGGTGGTGGTAATGACGGTGGAGCACGATGGAGATGCGGGAGAAGACAGGGAAATAGTATTATAATAAATTAGTATTATAATAAATGATGAATTATGTGTACACTAATTAGCTTAAAAGAGTAAATATGGTGGTTAGAATGTTATACAATTTTCTGGGAGGAACGCGTTCGAATCGCATCAGTTACATTAGTTTAATTTTCAGAAATTTGTTTAAAGGGTATTTTAGTAATTGCAACAGTTTTGGATGGAATAGTAATGTCACTTAACGGTAAAATTGACGGAAGGGTGGTCCATGATGAGTTTTCAGAACGTCAGGGGTAGGCGGTGATAAAAATGGTAAACAGTGAAATACGTAAAATTAAGTCAAAACCAAGGGGGTGTCTGTGTGATTATCCCTTTAATGAATATGATTGCCAAGAAGATGATTTGATCATGTCATGTCATTTGGGGTACATGATTTTTTAGATAAATATTTTAGGAAGTGTATCACTACTCATTAATTAAAAAGTAAATATATTTTGTTAGGACAATGCCACGTGGAATGTCATGTGTCTATGTAGGCATTGATGTGTTAACATTTTGAGAGAAAACAAATCTTGAAAAATTTTTTGATTACTTTCTTGTTTTGAACTGATATAGTTATGTGTTACTTAACTGGATAATATTCTAGGATTTGAATTTACATTAGGAAATGATTGATTTTATCTCACTTTAGGAAAAGATTTATGTTGTGTTTATGTACTCAATATTCTAAAATGATTTAGCTTTCCTATATCTTCAAGATTTATAAGATAATGAAGGATTGGTGAAGATCTTGAAGAATCCTCGTTCGATAAGAAAAGTTGGCTGGTCAAGTATAATTAGAAGTCTTTAGTTTATGTCGAGTTACGTTTTTGTGTGCAAGCTGTGATATTAAGCTTGTGTAATGATAAGTATTCTTTACTTATCATGATTGTGATTAACTAAGTAGGGTGGTTATCTCTTTGGATATTTGTAATACAATTTGAGAAAAACTCAAATTGTGGCAAGTGAAGCAAGTTATGGAGTTGGTTTGCTGTGGGATAGGTGAGTGTGAGTGAATGTGGTCTTTATCAATTGTAAATTCTTAGTCCTTATAAACATGAACATCATAGTAAATTGCAGGTTGGCTGCCTATGGATATAAGCTTGATTAAGTTGAACCATGTAAAATTCTCATGTACATGTTTTAATTACATCTGTTACATTTTTCATAACTACTTTAGTTTTGTTTGACGTAACAAAGTCTGGAGCTTGAGAACTTACATTTTCCATCAATAATGTTATTCCATTAGTAAATTATTTGGTACGAATTTTTACTAATTTAGACTCTTCATGATACTTTGCTGCTTATCTGTAAATTTTCTTATTCTTTAGACTTAATATTTTCTATAATTGTTAGATTAATAATGATACCCTTCCCAATCTATCCCAAATTTTGTGTTGCACATGATGTGTGTATTCAATTAATGTTTGTCGACTGAATGGTTTGATAATATAATGAGTGATGTAATAGCTTTAATTTCATGTCATATAATTTGAGATGTAATATTTTAAAATAAATTTCGGGATGTGTATCACTTCTCTTTTCAGTCTTGACAGATTTATAAATTTGACACATTATATATTTATTTCCTATTAATTCAATAATATTTTCACATGATTAATATAATATTAACACATTTTCTGATGTGTAGGAAAAGATCAATTTCATACAAGGCAATCGTATCTTCTCTTAACATTCAATAAAATTAAGATAAACACAACACCCTTATATATAAAACGGGAAAATTAAAAGGGACCCCTTAGTTTTGGTCGGACTAACTCTCTGCCTTCAAGTTTGCATTCAGTGACATTAAGACCCTCATTTTCAAATGGTCTTTAGAGAATTAGTTGTCTAAACAAAACCTTCTATGCAATTATTATTTTACCCCTATTTGTCTTATTTAAAAATAACATCATCATTAAAATATATAAAAACTAATAGTCATTAAAAAAGTATAAATATTATAAAATAAAAAATAATTAAAAATATTTCAGACAAAGTAACACAAACAAAAACTTCTTCTGATTTTATGCAATTACTATTTTACCTCTAGTTGTCTTATTTAAACATAATGCCATCATTAAAATAAATAAAAATTGATACTCATTAAAAAAATATAAAATATTATAAAATAAAAAAATAAATGAAATATTTCAGACAAAATAAGTGAAACAAAAACTTTTTAATGTAGGACACGTTAGGAATAAATTAGGAATTTTAATTTTGATTTTAGGGATTTTAATTAATTAAGAATTTTGACTATTATTAGGGATTTTGACTTCCTAAATTGGGAGTCATCCTAATTTGAGTTATTTTTTTATTTAAAAGTTTTATCTAGGATTTAATTTTAGTATTTTCGTGTTTAGTTGGAATTAGATTCTATTTCTTAATAGATTCTATTTCCTGGTCAAGTCGTGACTGTCAGCACTATAAATAAGCGTCTTTGGTTATTTTATTTATTAGGTTGTTGAATATGGATTTTTGATCTTTTAGTAAAAATATTATTTTTCTCCCTCAATTTCACTCTAGTTCTCCATGAATTTCTTATATTATTTCTCCCATTTTCTTTGTCTACATCTCCCTTATTTTCTTTTAATTTGAGGAACCCTGTTCCTCATCAATTGTTATCAGAGCCTAACATCAATTCCGTAGTCACTGCTTATCAACGAAACTGCTCACACTGAAGTTACTGTTCATAGACAGTTCAATTCATGATGGATCACTGTTCACCAGTTTTGAACTTCATCCTCTAGGTTTTAGAATTTTCACTTTAATATGTTAGTTTAGATCCTATGGCCAACCATCTACATCCTCCCCTTAGTTTGGTCCATATAGCTAATCATGTCGAGAATGGACTTGACAGATTGGAGAAAAAATTTGATAGAATTGAAGCCCGATTTGATGAAATCATACAATTTTTATTGGAACATTTAACCTGCCCGCTTTTCCTCAAGGCATTGTATGCAAGAACAAATTATCACGGATGAACATGTGGTTACATCAAGTGAGGATGAGCACGAATCTGATGATTCTAATGAAAGTGATGAAGCAAGTAAGATTGATCTTGAAGATGAGCATGAATCTAAAAATCTTATCGAAATCAAGGGTGAGATAAATTTTAAGGATGATGTGAAGCCTACATGTGAAGTTGACTCGATATGTGAGAAAAAAATCTCATAAGAACATTCAAGACATTGATTTCATAAGTTGTGATTCACATTTGGGTTTATCAAATTTTATATTTGGGTCAACATCTTTGGTGAAGTCTTCCATGGTGGATATCATTGCTTCCTTGTTAAAAGATATTAACACATCATCTAAATTTCAGTCACATATGCCTATATTATTAAACTATCAAGAGAAGATTTGGGTTGACATCTCTTTAATGCTCGTGCAGGATACGACATGGCGTTTCCTTGTGTATTGACAACTTTTATCTTGACAACTCGCCAGGAGTCGAGCTCTTTCAAGTAGGAGAAAATTGATGTAGGACATGTTAAAAATGAATTAGGAATTTTAATTTTGATTTTAGGGATTTTAATTAATTAGGGATTAGGGATGGCAATTTGACCTGGGCGGGGTGGGGGGCCTAGGGATCCGAAATTAAATCCAGGAGATGTAATTGAAATTTTTAAATTATGTCAAATAAAGTTCATATCCCTTAGGTTGTAATACTTGCTTATAAGCCCTTATATAAATCTAAGCCCATTTTCTAATTTTTTTTAAACAGCCGAGCGCCCAAAGCCCAGCTCAACAACCCAAAGCTATAATTTACAAAAATTTGCACTAACCACAGCTTGAACCCGTTCCCTCTAACATACTTAAACAACACAACACCCACTACCACTGGGCTATAGCCTAATTTTGCATAAACTTATGATTCTAAAGATACATATAGATATTAAGCCCAGCCCATGCCATAGTTTGAAAAATTGAATAAAGAATTGCTCCACCAAGCCTCAAACCCGTGCCCTCCCTCATATTCAAGCAGCGCAATACCACTGGGCCAAAGCCCTCTTTGTATAAACTTATGACTCCCAAAATATATATAATATATTAGAAAGTTTCAGAATTTTTAAAAAATTGTGCAACCTGGGTTTTAATCCCGAGTTATTGAAAAACCTGGCCTTGCCCCGGGGTGCCCCGGCCCTGGCCCAGAAAAAAAATTTTTGGGGAATTTCCAGGGGTCGAACTGTCCCCGGCTCCGACCACGGGTTTTGTCATCCCTATTAGGGATTTTGACTTTCTAAATTGGTAGTAATCCTAATTTGAGTTATTTTCCTAGTTAATAGTTTTATCAAGGATTTAATTTTAGTATTTTCTTATTTAGTTGGAATTAGATTCTATTTCTTAATAGATTCTATTTCTCAGTCAAGTTGTGGTTGTCAGCACTATAAATAAGTGTATTTAGTTATTTTATTTCTCAGGTTATTGAAAATGGATTTTTGATTTTTTTAATAAAGGATTATTTTTCTCCTTCAATTTCACTCTGCTTCTCCCTCAATTTCTTCTATTATTTCTCTCATTTTCTCTGTCTACATCTCCCTCGCTTTCTTTTAATTTGAGGAACCTCGTTTCTCATCACTTCTTCAGATTCTTTATTTTATTATTATTTTTTAATTGTATTTTCTAGAAAACCCTCTCTGTAAACCTTGAAAGTTAGAAGAACCCCAAAAAATTAGAGGAGCCACTAAATTCTAGTAAACCATTCTTTTGATAAACCTAGTAGAACTTAGAAAACCAAACAAGATTTTTACGCCCTTAACAAAATCCCAGATTATTAAATACGAAAGGAATCTAGTTTATGTTTCTTCGAATAAATTAAATACATTAATTTTGATTAAGCTAAATTGTGAGACTTAAAGAGCATAATCAATTTCTGAACAAAATAAAACTCTCGTTTTCAGAGATAAATGTGAGAGGAATCTTATAGCTCTTAATTAATCCAAGGGTCACCCTTTGATTTTTCATCTACTTGTCACTTTAATAAGATCTGAAGTTGGCACGTAATTTATACCAACCCACTTAATTGAGTCTTATAGTGTTGTCAAGTCAAACTTGCTTGCTGGCAAATAACGCATGCAAGCTGGAGTCTTAAGTACATTTGAAGTTTTTGAAGTCAATGAATTAAAAATTTCAAACCATGCATGTTCTGTACATTTGAAGTTTTTGTAATCAATTTACAATATCAAATAACTATTAATAAAGACGTAAAGATCGAATGAAATTGCTTGTATTGAAAGAATAATGAAGGTGAAGGGTTTGAAGATGATAGCAAGATAAGGGACAGATGGCATTATTTTTAGGAGAGATCAGCGGAGGCTTAATCAAATAACTCTATTCCATTAACAATATAATGTTATTTTTTTATGCTTTGAAAACTAAACAATAAACTTATTTATGCATCAATAGGTGCGGAGCTGGGGCCGGGGTGAGGCTTGGCTGGGCTGTAGTCCCGCAAACTCTTTTGAAAAGAAGTTCGATTCATATAAGAATTGTTTTATAAAATAAAATTATATAGGATATTAAAAAAAGAAATTGAAATTTTCCACCATAAATCTTAAAAATAATACGTAAACCACTACAACATTAGAAAAATTAGTAATTTAATTTTATGTGATACAAATTGTGTATGCATGTCTGTGTGTGTGTGCACGTGTGTATATATATATATATATATATATATATATATATATATATATCTAATATTTTTTAATGAAACTAAGCTATTATTGATCACTTTAACATTTCAAGTACTAGTAAACCACAATATTATATATTGAACAAAGATAACCAATTATTTCACTGATCAATGTAAAAGATAAAAAATAAAATATTCAAATATAAAATGGTTGATACATTTAACTTATGTTCTCTAATTTGAATATATTAGCAAATTTTACAATGAATATTTACAAATTTTCTTTAGTCCATACTGAAATAAATTTATAATTGTCTCATTAAATGTTGAATAAATTTTTTTAATTAAAATCCATTTCAGTGCCCCCAAAAAAATTCCAATTTACGCCACCATCCTTTAAGGACAAGTTAACTTACATAAGATTATTGTTGAATATTAATGCCCACTTGCTCTCTCAAAGTAGGACGGTATATAATATTATTGGGTATGAAGTCGTAAGTGAACCTAGGACATATTATGCAAGATCTAAAAGGCAATACATAAGTTTCTAAAGCTCTTGTTATTGCGTACTACAAGAAGAGTAAGTCCAAGGTACACTGACAGCAAGCCCTTCAAGTGCGACTGGAGAAACAATTTATGGGAAATTGTAGCTATAAACTATGGTTTGTTTTTCTTGTCACCATTCTTTTATGCCGATTTGCGCTTGATATTGATTATTCATCTATAGTAGGTACCAAATTCGAGATAAAGCTTTTAGTCAACAATTATGTGAATGCTTATTCGGGGAACAAAATTAATGAAACTAGCAAACACTTTAATGTCAAAAAAGGGTCGTCTGAAACAATTTCCAATAATATAAATTTCTGTTTGGGTCGATATATTTACATTCATGATATCCCCAGTCGATTCAATGACTATGTGCTTAAAAATTGTCATTTGCTTAATATTGAAAGGATTTCCAAATTTGATATGTGTCAGTACGCAATGAACTCGGGATTTGGTCCTGGAATTGAGAATTCTTCAGGGGTTTTGTCAAGCACAAGTTGGTTTTCTACTAACCAATTTTTCTTAGAAGTCATTTTCCATAACAGAATGAAAAACTATGAGTGCTTAACCAATGATTCATCACTTGCATCCGCAATTTTTGTACCATACTACATCGGCCTAGATCTCATGCCATATCTTTGGGGTTATAACACATCGGCGAGAGATTCACCTGGTCATTCTCTACTCAAGTGGGTAGCACAAAAACCTGAGTGGAAAAAAATGTGGGGTAGAGACCATTTCTTAATTGGCGGGAGGATTTCCACTGATTTCAGGAGAAAATCAAACAACAATGCTGCCTGGGGCAGCAAGTTCAGGTTTTTTCCTGAGTCACAAAACATCTCAATGTTATCAATCGAGTCAAGCCCCTGGAGCAACGACCTGGCAATACCATATCCAACATCTTTCCATCCTGTAAAGGACAGTGAGGTGCTGGAATGGCAGGACAGAATGAGAAAACAAAAGCGTCCGTACATGTTCGCTTTCTCAGGAGCCCCACGACCAGGACAGAGAGCTTCAATCCGCGGATACATTATTGGCCAATGTCTAGCTTCAAAGAATTCATGTAAATTGCTAGACTGTAGTGGCAATAAAATTAACTGTGACGATCCGGTTAATGTAATGGAGGTGTTACAAAGCTCAGTTTTCTGTTTGCAGCCTCCTGGGGATTCATATACTAGAAGATCAACGTTTGAATCAATTCTAGCTGGCTGTATTCCTGTTTTTTTCGCTTCAGGTAGTGCTTATACGCAATATACATGGCACTTACCGAAGAATCATACCAAGTATTCTGTGTACATACCAGAGAAGAATTTAAGGGACAGAGAATTCAGGATTAACGAGACATTGCTTCAATTTTCCAAGGCCGAAGAAGAAGCTATGAGAGAGGAAGTTATAAGGCTGATTCCAAGGATAATATATGCAGAGAGAAAATTAGAGACATTTGAAGATGCATTTGATATAGCAGTGAAGCGCATTCTTGAGAGGGTAGAGATATTTCGGAGGGATCCTAGTATTGGTTTTGCTGTTCGCAATGACTCGAAATTCGATCTGATGTGGACTTAGTGTTACGAAATGGAGTATGCAAACTTCAGTTAACGTTGCATACAGAGTTTCAACGGAAAGAATAAAACAGAAATTGAAATTAATAAAATTGATTGTATTCCCATCCATATTATGCAAGCAGTTATACATATACAAATGTTAAACTTTATTTATATCGATCCTTAGTCATGTTATGCTGAGTTTTAGCAACTATACAAATTACTGCCTTTACAATTTATTGCATGTCGTTCAAACTTATTTGATTTTTTGTACATAATAACTTCCTTATTTTTATATCGACCGTTACATATAGTATAGCTCAGGATCTCGTAACTTAAAATTTTACATAAATTTATCGTGGGGTGAGCAACCATTTATATTATAAAATCATAGAAGAAATTAACTAAGAAGATAACGTAATCTCTTTACACTCTTTTGAAAATTATTACGCAAAAGAATAAAACTGGGAATTAGGTTTTTGAAAGAAAGGCTGAGGTTTTAGAAGTTTAATTAACAAGATTATTTCTATATATGGAAATCAGGAGCTGAAAGCTTATTGAGTAGAAGTAATTGTTATGTGTCCAACGTGATGCTTGAACCATAAATTTTGTAATTTCCTACATAAGAAAATGAAATATAAAATATTAATTAAAAAAAAACTTGACATCTTAAAGTGGACTTAACAGGAGATAACCAATGTATACTTCTGAAGGACCTAATTTGGAGAGAATTTATGTATAATGGAACCATTAATCGATAAGGCATGTGTTTTTTATCTGCTTTTTCGTTCTCCTCAACAAGTTTGAAAATAACGATCCTTTATTATTTTCCGATTCCAAATTATCTGTATGTAGAGGGGAAAATAGCTTAACAACTTAACTGTGGTCCTTATAATTAACATCATATATAAGTTTAAGCATTTGGGTTAAATAATTTCTTAATATGGTGTTAGCATAGAGTTAAAATTACCATGGACGAATATTAAATATTTGGGGTCATTTGCAAAGGACATGGGATGAGGTTAAGTGATCTCTTAAATAAAAGAAATTTATCACCCACCAGGAGCCAAAAATGAATTAACTGTATTTTTATAGGAGGAAATGTTAAAAATGCATATGGAGATAGAAATAGAACATAATAGCCAAGTTGATAGAGCTTTTTTAGTTTCATCAAAACTTGTACTGTTTTTTATTATCTAGTTAAGATCAACATACAA
The DNA here is from genome assembly GCA_013180625.2 of Boswellia sacra. Taxonomy (NCBI): domain Eukaryota; kingdom Viridiplantae; phylum Streptophyta; class Magnoliopsida; order Sapindales; family Burseraceae; genus Boswellia; species Boswellia sacra. The sequence continues at coordinate 9,965 of SNVD02012401.1, read as the reverse complement.
ATATATCTCCTGTTCCACAAGTGCAAAATAGATTTAATAGCTTAACATATTGCTCGATAAGGATCTAGTTGCTTGACAATTTAACACCTTGTTCAACAAAGCATCTTGCACAATCTAATTGTTGCCAGAAAATCAACTTGACAACTTGACATTATATTTAAGAACTTAATATTTGGTTAGATAATGAAAAATTAAAATTTTACTATTTTTTAAAGGAAAAAGCCCTCTTAACTTGACTATTTTAACAATCCACCCTAAAGGTTTTGTCGTGACTTTGACTACTTGCAGAAAACAATTCTATCCAAGAAATTAACAAGTTAGATGATACAACCAATGAACAAGAATTAAAGCAATAAAAACAAGCAACACAAAGACTTCAGGTTTATAGTGGTTCAGCTAATCAAGCCTACGTCCACTTTGGATATCTCAGTAACAGAATTTTATTCCATCAACTAGGAAGAAGAAGTATAAGGGCTACAATAAGCAATTACAAGAATTTATCACCACTACGTGAAAAACAGGTATTTGCGACAAATTTTTTTGCGAGGAAGCAAAATTTGTCACAAAAAGACCCTTTCTGCGACAAAATGTAATTTTGTCGCCAAAAGCAGTAGCAAAATTAAAAACTTAAAAAAATTATTTATTGCGATGAAAATTTTCTCGCTAAAAAGCATATATTGCGAGAAAGCCATTTTCCTCGCAAAATGTCTACGGTGAATATAAATATTAAGTTATTTACGACGAAAATTACACATTTTGCGAGGAAACTATACTCTCCATAAGAAGCAGCCAAATTTATACCTTTTCTTTTTTTGCGACCACTATTTCCTCACAATATAATACCTATTGCGACAATAGTAATTTCCTCGCAAAATGACTAGGCGAAATAAATACTTCTGCGACAAAATTGGCACCTTTGGCGAGAAAATTTTCCTCACGAAAAGAAGTAAACAAATTTCCCTTTTTATTTTTGGTGACCACTATTTCCCCAACATAATATATTGCGACAAAACTCATTTTCTCGCAAAATGACAAAGAGGCGTAAATCTTTCTGCGACGAAAATTATAACTTTTGCTAGGAAATTGTCTCCACCAAAAGATGTGAACAAATTTCGCTCTTTATCTTTTTGCAACCATTAATTCCTCGCTAAATGGACTCTATTGCGACAATACTATTTTCCTCGCAAAATGAGAAGAATATGTAAATCTTTTTGTGATGAAAATTGCTCCTATCGGGAGGACAGTATCCTCGTAAAAAGATTTAACTAAATTTCGGCCTTTTATTTTTTTTTGACCATTCTTTACTCGCAATATGATCTCGTTTCAGATAAAACAATTTTCTACTGAAAATTGCTAGAGCAAATAATTTTTTTGCGACAAAAGTTACATCTTTCGCGAGGAAAATATCCTCACTGAAAGATATAATTTAATACGTCTCCTTTTTTTTACGACCATATTTTGGTCGCCGTAGTGTGTATTTTGCAACAAAAGTTATTTCCTCGCAAAATGAGAAGCTCGCATAGATCTTCTTGCGACAAAAGTTGTGCCTCTCGTGAGCAAATAATCCTCACCAAAAGGTGTAACTAAATTTCTCTCTTTTCTTTTTTGTGACCATTATTTCCTCGCAAAATGTAACTAATTTCCTCGCAAAATGTCAAAGCCACATAAATCTTACTGCATTGAATTTGGTTTCCTCACAGTATGGCAATGGTACGAAAAATTAAATATTAAGAAATTTAACAATTTAAATATTAATATAAAATAACTTGTATATTAGTTTTATAAAATTAAATTAATTAATCCATGTGGTTTTAATAAATAACCAAAATTTAATATTAATTAAAATATATAAGTCATTAAATCAAATTAAATAATTTATGATATTTATCAAATATTCTTAATCTCTATTTTTAAATAGTTTTCAAAAATTTGAATATTAAGTAAATTAAATAATTTATATTTATTAATTGAATTTTTTAAGAAATATAAATCAACTTAATAATAAATTTTGGACAATTAATATTAGTTATGTTATTGTAAAAAATTTTATTCATTGCATTATTATAGAAATATAGTCTTATATTATATTTTTAATTTCGGATTATTTTCAGATTTTGATATTACGTGGGATTGAAACTCAGATGAACCAATTAGTTTATTAATTTTATTTTATTAGTTTATATTTTTTATAATTAATATTATTTAGTCAACATTGCTTTAGTTAGTGCTGATGGTCTTGCAGTTGCGTCTTAATTGGCAAGAGCACGAACTTGGGTTCAAGGCATGCCTATCTGTTTTTAAGTTTTTATTGTTATTTTAGGAAGCATAGATTTAAAATATATTTAAATATTGTGTGTAAAATTAATCAAATTCAAAAATAGGTATAAACCAATTTCTTCTAATCTAAATTCATAGTTTATTTTAACTTGGTTTTTATAGAAGTTTTATAATTTGGTTCCTAACCAAACAATGTCTATGTGTTATTGTAAATTTATAGTTATGATTTGTAATCAAGTAAACTCATATAAATAAAAATTTAATTTGAAAATAAATTACTAATAAATCAACCCAATACGTTTATCAGTTTAATTTAGAATTAGATTGACTGATGATTATATCAAGGTAACCACATACATTTATTATAATTAATGAAACTACAAATATAATTTTTGCAATTTAATAAGTAATGAATTGAATACATAAATAAGTTTAGTTAGATTTAAATTAATTATCAATTTAATTTAGACATAGAAGTATCTTATTTGTAGATGATCAAATCAATAATCAGTCAAGCAAATTTGTAACAAATGTTTCCTCCTAACATTAAATTAATTAATCTGTGTGTTTTTAATAATTAGCCAACATTCGAATATTAATTAAAATAAATATTTTATGTTTTTCGAATGACATAATTTATCATATTTACTAAATATTCTTCATCTATATTTGTTAATAGTTTACAAAAATTTGAATATAAGAAAATTAAAAAATATATATATTTATTAATATAATTTTTAATAACTATAAAACAACTTGATAATAAATTTTGAATAATTAATATTAATTACATTATTCTAAAAAAATTTATTCATTACAACGTAGTCTTATATTATATTTTTTAACCCCAGATTATGGTTTGGGATTGAAACTCTAATGCACCAATTGGCTTATCATCTGTATTTTATTACTTTATCTTTATTATTATTAATATTATTTATTGCACGCGACTTCATTCAGTGCTTATGGTCTTGTGGTTGTGTGCTAATTGACAAATACATGAGACTTGGGCTCCAGGCATCTCTATGTTTAGGTTGTTATTGTTTTTCTAGGAAGCATAGATTTAAAATATATTTATATATTACGTGTAAAATTAATCAAATTCAAAATTAAGAATAAACCAATTTCTTCTAATCTAAATTCATATTTTATATTAACTTGGTTTTTATAGAAGTTTTATAATTTGGTTCCTAACCAATCAATGTCTATATGTTATATTTTGATTATGATTCGCAATCAAGTAAACTCAGATAAAAAAATTTATTTTAAAAATGAATTAGTAATAAATCAACCCAATACGTTTATCAGTTTAATTTAGGATTAGATTGACTGAATAGATCAAGATAACCACATATATTTATTATAAAAAATCAAACTACATATATAACTTTTACAATTTAATACGTAATCAATTGAACTACATAAAGAAGTTCTATTACATTTAAATTACTTATCAATTAAATTTAGACATAGAATATCTTATTTGCAGATGATCAAATCACTAATCGATCAAGAAAATTCAATTATAAATTTGATTGAGGATTAGTGGATTACATTGACTCAAACAATAAGGTAAATATATAAAAATATCATAATTAATTAAACTACATTTACAATTTGATTCATAATCAATTAAACTATATGTAGAATTTTTAATAAGTAAATTACTAATACTTTAAACTGATTTATGGACATAATATTTTATTAGACAAAACTGTTGAGATATTATGAGTATTACTCGTAATCAATTAAGTGATTATAACAAATACCTATAGTAATAGTGAATTGTTGAGATATTATGATTAGTACTTAGTCTTTGTGAATAACATAAATAATTAAAAATAAACTCTATATTTAGTATCATGTACATCATATACATAATCAATCATTTCTCAATTCAAGCAAAAAAATTAAGATTTAAAATTCAATACTTTTATAAAATTTGCAAAAATATAGGATTAGAACTATTTATATTTTTGATATTTTTGTTTTACAACATAAAGAAGTATCTTTGTGAATGAAGATATATCAAGTAATTGAAGACTTCATTTACGAAAATAATTAAGTATAATTTTGTTCATAATATTAATATATTGTTTGTATTTGTAACCAATGTAGTTATTAAAAAAAAGAACATTAATTACAATAATTTGAAGTAGCATTAAATAAAATTTAAAGATTATGTGTGATTAAATAAATGAAACAATTAAGATTAACATTAATATAATAAAATAATATATTAAACAAGTTGATTATGTTTACTAAAAGAGTAAGCAGACATTTGGCTTGAAGTAGTGGCAGTAGCGGGAAACCAAAAAAAATTCCCAAATTAATAGAGGGAAATCCTGGGAACCAAAAACAATTCAATCGGAGATCCCTTTCCTCACTGCCTAATCCATCTTCTCCTCCATCTGTTTAAAGCCCCACTATCATCGTCTCCTCCATCTGTTTATGGCAACACCAACATCATCACCTCCATCTATTTAAGGCAACAATACCATCGTCTCCTCCCTCCCTTTCAAGCACCAACATTGTTGTCTCCTCCATCTGCAGAAAGCATCGCCACCATCATGTCTTCCATCTATTTGAAGCGCCGCCACCACCGTCTCCTTCATCTGTGTTGGTGATGTGGGTTTCCCATTCGGTTCGACATTTTTTTTCCTGGTTAAATTATATATAGCTGTGGGTTTTCCCATTCATCAGGAAGTAATGTTTTCATCAGATTTAGATTCCATTTTTGTGCAATTGAGATTCCTGTTCTACTATTTCATGTCTTTTCTACCACTCCGATGTCTGGAATTGTGTTTTTGAAGACTTTTTAACGTAGTGAACTGCACATTTATACCATAACACCTGTCCATATATTGACAGCTAGAGTGGGAAAGAAAAAGAAAAAAGGATTCATATAACTGAAGGGAAAATGGACTATTTTAGAAAGTGTAAGATGTGTGTAGGGGACATAATATCTATTTGGCATGTCCTTAGTTCACTCATATTGTAACTCTAATTCAGTTTTATTTATTTATTTATTTTAAGACTTTTTTGCTTCCAATCAAAATATGTATAATAAATCTTACCTGCCTGTTATGGTAGGTCTTGTTTGTGTATGTATGTATTCACAAACATTTTTACTTTTCCCTTGTGTTGTTTGTGGATGAATTTTTATAAAGCAACACCGTTACACTGCAGAACTAAAAATGTATGTCAAATACTATTGTGGTGAGTTTTTCCTGTTGAAATTCATGTCATGCTGTTGACTATGAAGTGGCTTCTTGTTTGACTATGGTGACTCACTTAATGTGGAACACTGAACCAGGTGAAGAGAATATACATCCCTCTACCAGATGAAAATGTTAGGAGACTTCTTCTTAAAAACAAACTGAAGGGCCGAGCATTTTCCTTACCTGGTAAACTTATCATAAAGAAGATATTTTATTTTATATTTTCTGGGCAAACAATTGTTTTGCACATGCAAACTTGCTATTTGGTTGTAAGCTGAATCTCATTGTATGACTTAATTGATAACTCTTCCATTTTTCCCAAAACAATTATGCATTTGATGTTTTCTGCAAATTATTCCTGGTTTATATTTCGCCAAAGGCACTGCATTTGATAGGCATATCTTCTTTGCACTGTGGTTAAGCCATTTCCTTCATTGAAAATCACATGATAGTTCTTTTGCTGTGTTAGGTGGAGACCTAGAAAGGCTTGTGAGAGATACAGAAGGTAAAATTTATGTCTGTATGATCACCTTTTTAATATACTGCTCCTCAGATAGTAGTGATATACTCTATTTAAATGGCAAAATTGATTTGGCCCAAATTGTCTTTCCTTCTTTAGCTCTGTGCATGTAGTGGTTGGAAGCTTGCATTCCATGAACTTTTGTCACTTGAGACATGTAACAGGGATCAGTATTAATCGCAATATTGAAAATATTACATATAACTATTAAAAAAATAAAGCGAGAGAGAGAGAGAGAGAAAAAAAAAATTAATGTGGATGCTTTTACTATATAGGATACTCTGGAAGTGATTTACAAGCCTTGTGTGAAGAAGCTGCAATGATGCCTATTAGAGAGCTTGGTGCTAACATTCTTACTATCAAGGCAAATCAGGTAATCCAGCTTGACTCCCTCTTCCCCCACCCCAACCCCCGCCGGCGCGAATGGGAAACCCATCGATGAAGGAAATATAAAATTTTCACGATATGTACATACTCCTAATGATATTATTCTTATGACTTTTGTTCTGCATATTGTTTTGTGTGTGCAATAATCTACATGGTACTTGTAGACAGGGATATATACTTTACTGGGTAGGCAGTTATTCATTCTGCCAGGACATTTTCTGGGTTTCCTGGTTGCCATCTCTCTTACTGGCATTGAAGCCTACAATTATAGTAACTGTGTAATTTTTTTTTTGACTTAATTTACCTTTTTGTGGATAAAAACTGAAAAACAAATAAAAATGTTGTAACTAGGAAGGATTTACAAAACAATGAACACAAATGTGACAACTTATGAGGTTACCTCTGTCGTAGAGATTGGCAAATGGGCTGGTGCAATTGCATCCACCTTACCGTATATTCAATTTTATAGACATGTAACTTTCATCATCATCAATATCCTTCAGAAGATGAATTTTCTGGCACATGGGCTTATATATTTATTGACTTTAGTTTTTGTAAATCAACTAGCTGTAGCAGCTGGTTGATTCCATGCGAGGAATAATGTTTGTGGTAGACACCTCTCCGTTAACCAATTAGCTGACAGCTTCTATCAGTGATGGAAGATGTAAAATTTGTACCTTAGATGTAGAATTTGTTCGGTCATTTTTAGAAATGAAACCAGCACCATCATTTAGATCACCTAGTGGAAGGTTAAGTTCAATACAAGCAAGCCATGTTGTCCATCCTACGCTGAAATGCACAAGATGTTATGTTGGTGTACACCAGTTCCAAATTGCTCACCAAGAGAAATAATATTAGTTTAATATATATATATATATATATATATATATATATATATATATCTATCTACCCATATAGTCTTTGTTGAAATACATGCATGGAAAACTTTAAAGTGCTCTTACTGATGCTCACCCGTTAGAATCTTCCAAACCATACTGCATTTAATTATATTGACACATTAATTAAATCCAAGTAGTGATCATTAAATATGGCCTGAAAATCTCAGGGTCAATATGATTAATCGTGCCAAGGATCAGTTAGCAATCTCATGCAGCAATATTGTTGGTAATAAAGACCACATTTGACTAAATAGTTGGATACACAGAGAAGGGATGAGATGATGGTCCTCGGCCAAAACCTAGAGGGTTCAATTAGCTGAATTTACAGAGCTTTGAGCCATGCATGTACCCACATAGCAGTATATTGCTTTTTGGAATTGGAGGGTTAAATGAAAAAAGGCATTTTGATAACGAAATGATACAAGTTAGTGCAGTTGACTTTGTTAATGGATGTAGCATTCTGATCATCGCTATATTCTACTGAGTTATTGAGTGGATGCAATATGAACAGTAGCAGCTTTCATTTTCCTCTCCTGAGTGCCCATTGAATATATATATATATATATATAAATCCATAACCACACCATTTCCGGCCACCATCAAATTAACCTCAGTACAGCTCTCTCACTTTTCAACACACAACAATATGAGTCCCCTCCGTGTTAAAAGTATCATCTTCATTATTCTATTAATGACTTATATCTCTTCCTCCACTGCAGGTGAGATATAGTATAATAATATAGTATTCTTCTATTATATATGAGTCAAATTTACATTTTACAGCAATGTACTCGATCTATTTATGGCAAGTAACATGTTTTCCCTGCTTTTATATATATACGATCTTCTTGCAGGCAGAGTAATTGTCAAAGGCCACGTTGATAACGCGAATCCCGCAAACCCAACAACAGAGGTAACTTACAAAACAATAAACTTAGAGCTGCTACATTACTTATGAGGTGGTAAGAACTAGGCTGCTTAAAGACTTTTATCAAGTATCTATTTATTTGCTTTAAAAAATCATGAAATGTGACATTTTCAAGTTTTTTTTTAGCTTTTATTTCCTTGATTTGACAATGCCTAACTGATGCTATATTGGCCTGTGATTGATTTCATACTAAATGTTTAAAGAAGTTCTTATCATAATGATTTAATATGATTTTTTCAGCTTCCACAAATCTTATTTCACAACTCACAAATTTGCTCTTTACCATTGCATATATTTTGCAGATAACAATTGACAATGGCAGAAAAAAGGTTCGAAGGTCAAAATTTTTTTAGTCACAGCATTTGTAATGAGTCATCAATATTGAAACTAGTTTTTAATCCATCAAGCTCTCTGACTCCCTCTTACATTGCTAGGGATTTGAATTTATGAGTGAAACATGGCAAATGGGCCCTCTAGTCAAGCTTTGCTATCTCAACTGTAGGGTATAGAAGTAGGCTTCATAAAGTAATGTCTCAAATCTTGAAGTTATTATCCTCATATCTTTTGACCAATACTGAATCTGTTTGTGACTTTCTTTTGCTTTTTTAAAATTTATAAATTTATGTTTAATCTTGGCTAAATTTAATTTTTATGCTGGGAATCAAAATTATTAAAAGTAGCCTCAGATTTATCATTATCCAGTAGCTCAAGAGCTTGGTGGATTATGCTTTTAGCATGATTTGTCCCATCTTCCTCTACATTGGAAGCTCTTCCCAACCTATCCTAGGCTTGCACCAAATAAAGAAAAATTGATAAGTTTACTAGGATAGAATGCCTTGTTATTTGATGAATTATATCTATTAACCCCATGAAATAAGTTCCAAATAATATATTATATCATATACCATAACACCTGCATCATGTCTGGTACTATTTTCGGAATGAATAGAATACCTTGCTGTTTGTTTGAAATGCAACGTCAATGTGCTAACAAATAAAATGTTACTGGAGATTATAGGAAATAGAATATCCCCATAGAACTGAAAGAAAATCTGAGAACAAAATAAGATGTCATCATGCATGGTAGAGACTCATGTCAACAAACTGAATAAATTAAGTGTAGAATAGAGACTTACACTAAGTTTCTAGGGGAATCTTTAATAGGAGATGTAAATGTCATAAAAAACGACTTAGAAACCAATTTAAATTTAGAATAGCATGGACATACAAAGCATTTAAAATATAAAATTTTATTATTCTGTTGATGTTGTGGGTTGATTGATTTAAGTATATGAACTTTCATTTTTGGTTTAATTTAAGTACAAATTCATTTTCACTAATCTTTGTATGTTTAAATTTCTAGAAAGTACTATCTCTAATTGGAAGATCTGATTCCTATAGTAAGCAATCGGAGACTACCTTCAAACAAGTAAGAATCTTTCACTATTTAGATTTAATTTAGTTCTTGTGATTGTGGACTAGCATATTTCGGCTTTTAAATTACTATCTTAATTGATTTATCTTTTTATGTTGAATATCATATAATATTTGATTGATTGTTGGCTTTCGTTTTCTTTTTTAGTTGATTGTTAGTAAAAATTCTTGTTTGCATTCATAACTACATTTACCCTTAGACCCGTTTAAGAGACTTTAAATAGCTTTGTGTTCTATTAACATCATGAATATATGATACTAATAGAACACAACTCTATTAAGGTTTCTTGAATTGTCCA